>OX451736.1:278163415-278390915 GCA_948472305.1 Vicia faba
GTTTTGGTTCACAAATGGAGGTACAAAGAGTAAATAAGTACAAACTGCAGTAAAACAGGATAGTACAGAAATATCACAGCTCAACCCAAAGTAGTACATCAGAAAATTATGACAAAATCAGAAATGGAAACAAGTCTAAAGCATACCAGAAAGTACAAACGTATCAGACTCGTCGAGCCCATAAAGATCCACAAACAATAACAAAAACCTGCACCAAACTTGCAACATACTAATGCAGGAAAAACATCAAAGCATTTAGTAAAAAATAGCAAGTCAGGAATCATGTTCCCAAACAAATTTACATGGCATAAAAGCAATACAAAAATTACCAAAGCCCAAGTCAGATTTGGTTCAACCCTGTCAAGCGAATCAGAATTTCAGAGCAACACAAAAAGAAAAACCCTAATCATCTCACATCTGTATAAATATATTGAGTGCACTGGATTTTGGGGGGGACCGTTCATCAACAAACCAGAGAAGTTGTGCAGCAGCAATAACACCAAAACCATAACCCCATTTTGTTCATCATCTCCCTCAAACAACCCTTTAAAATATAAGAAAATCATACACTGAAATACGACTCAAAAATATAAACAAAGATTCGTTCACAAAGCTATCATCATTTTCCATAAACAAACCTTTCAGATAAGAGAAAGAAGAAGAAGAAAAGGTTTTAGATCAGAGAGATATCACCAGAGAAGCCTCAGATGTAACGTCTTCACTACCAAGAGTGTATCGTCCTCATCGTCATCACTGATTTTCACCATCGGAGCCGCTAGGGTTTTGATCTTCCCCTTTCAGATCTACGACAAATTGTTGAACATCTGCAAAAATGATCCAGAGATTAAGGATCAGAAGAAGAAGACGAATAAAAAAATAGGAAGAAAATTAAAAATCAGAGCAAAGTCGCCGCCGATTTCTAGCGAGATCTCTGTTGAAAGAGAGAAGAGCGAGGAAGGGAATAACGAAAGAGAAGGAGTATATGATAATGTTTTTTTAATTCCTCTATTTTGTTAAACATGTTTAGGTGGCTAACTCGGCGGTGGCACTTGTCACCGCCTGTGTGGTTATTTTCCAATCCTATGCAGGTACCTCCTAGTGGTTCACCATGCACCATCGCGTATCCTCCTTCAAATCTCACCAGATCTTCATCATCTAGATCCAACGGTCCAAAGACGCAGCCTCACGATATTCCCTCATAAAGCACCATCATCAGATCCCAGCGTGCCTGCTTATCAAGCTTATGATACACCCCCTTGTCATCATCGTCAGATTGATTTCAGATCTTCATCATGAAAATCTTGATATCATCCAACGCTCCAACATATGCAGCCCACCATACACCCTCCTGGTGTGACCATACTGGATCCGTAGATTCCCTCATTTTGGGCCTGGATCTCCTGGTTGCTTTTGAGCACCCCATGTTTGCTGATTTAAGGCCCAATTACACTTTTCTTTATATTTTTCTTTTTATTATTATTTTGTTTTATTTTTTATTTCTATCAAAAATTAAAATACAAAAAATATTTTATTTTAAATAATTAATTAGATTGGAAAATAATATTTAATATAATTAATTATTTTGTTAATTAATTTAATTAAATAAGATAAGTCAATTTAATTGGTTATTTAATTGATTTCGATTGGGTTGTATTATTGGTTTATTTAGACTTTCAATCGTATTATCGATTCGTTACATCCCCTCACCTGGGTTTTATTTTATGACAAATTCCTCAACCTCGTTGGATCTTGGATGTTGATAGGTTGAAAAACCAAATCCACCAAAATGGATGAATGATGTTGATAATATTTGAAACCCTAATTTCACATAATACATCCCTTCCCTCTTCATCTTATCCTTTTCTCACTTGTGCTACATGTTGTTGAAGAATAATATACATATCATTCCTCTAAACATAAGGTACATAAATTGCTATCGAACGACCTCAAAATAGGTGTGGCTTCTTTATAAGTCCACTTATGATTGCTTAACATAGCACTAAATTTTATCCCGATTCGAGAAATGATCACTTGTGGACCAAACCTATGTTTGCAAGCCCAAGTATGTTTAATTTGAAACCTTTGACCCAATTACTTTGAAGTAAATTGTTATGAGGCTTTGGACTTATCAATCCTCTAATGAACCATCATAAACTTTGGCCTAAGTGAATCATTTAAACATCATTGATCATATGTTGTCGCCTCGAGAACTTGAAATGAATGATATGCTTGACAAAAAGCAAATGAAACTTATTGTGGAGAAGCTTTGATTTTATCAATCTTATAATGAGTTTTCAAAAGCAAGTTTCAAGATGGTCATTCAGCTAACCTCTAACTTCTAATTCACTAAGAATTGATTTTTACTTCTTGCTTTTATTTTATGCCCTTTATTTTATGTCTTTACTTTTATGCACCATTTACCTTAACATTTACATTTCATGTTATTTTTATCTTTGCTCACTTGAGCATTTATCTTTTTCATTTTTATTTTGCACACTTGAGCTTTTCTTTTCTTTTTGAAGACACTTAATAATCAACTTGAACATAAAAAACCTTAAGGTTACTCAAACTATTTGGTCACTATCCTTGGTATTATGGAGTTGCGAATCTATCAGACTTAGGATTATAAGCCTTTGATACCCTTGAGACCTTGTGACTCTTATTTTTATTTTGTCTGGAGTTCTTGGGGGTTTACCCCAAGACATTGGGTTGATTTGCTTTGTATGCAGGTTATTCTGATTATATGCTTTGTCTATGATTGGGAACTCCTCTGTATACATCCATTACTCTGCTCAATTTTTGTGAAGACTTAGTTCATCTGAAGCTTGGTATTTCTAAAAGGTTTGTTATCTTTGCTTGCTTGGTTTCAATCCAAAGGATGGGAATTCTACATTGACTCTTTATGTCAAGTGTTAGCTTCTTGTTGGTTAGATGGTTCTTTTCCCTAACTTTTACCTTATGCTTTAGGATAGTCCCTTCATCTCCCCCCATCTTCTTAAATTTCAAAAATCTTCGGTCTCCTTTTCAAAACTCTTCTTGTCTTCTAACTTGAACCGCTTTCATAGTAAACTTGGACTTAAATCCATAAATTTTCAAAAAATATTTTCTTGATCAAACTTTAAGCAACTTAACCATACTATACTTCTATGATATATAGTGAAGTAAGCTATTTTCCACTTAGCAACGTAACATGACTCAAATGAAGAAGTGAAAAACACAAGAAGGGAGGTTGAATTGTAAAACTTGAAATCAAATGCAGACAACACATTATTTTTATCCTGGTTCGTTTGATCTCAAACTACTCCAGTCCACCCGTCAAGGTAATTTCGCCTCTCTCCAACGAGGTCTTAATCCACTATATTCAACTGAATATTACAACTGCTTTAACAACTGCTAATGCCTTCTTGAGTCAAAACCACAAACCGGTTTCTCAAGGAAATACTTTCTTACAGATAAATGAAATCTAAGTGTGTTGAATGTTTTCTACAAAACTGTTTATCACAACTGTGATACTACACAAATTAAGCTTATGAGAACTGGAATGCTAAAACAATAGAGTAAGTAATTTGTGAGCTTTAGCAAACTGTGAATGAGGATGAAGATGAATCGCTTTAGGCGTGTAGAAAGTTGTAGAGCATTAGCCAATCCGTTCCTCACTTGCTTGTTTATAAAGCATTGGAAATGATACGTTGGAGTCAGTTATTCCGTTTCAATGCCAATTACATTCTTTCCATATTGAGAAGATCTTTGTATGGAATAATGTCGTTGATAATAAAGTATCTTGAATGCACAGTACAGTTTCCAATTAAGCGTGTTCTGGCTTTGGCTTATTTTGACGCTGCTAGGTGCTGATGAATTGTTGTGGTCTTGATCAGAGTTTAAATTGTTACGCGCAGATCTGTTCATCAAGCTTCAGCGTAAGCACATGCTTTGATCTTCTGATTCTGGCATCTGATATAACATCCTCTGATGCTGATGTTGATATTTCATCTTCTGATGCTGATGATGATATTCTTATGCTGATACTCATTAGAGTTTCTGTAAAACACAATATAATTTTTAGGTAGCTTATATGTCTTACATGAATCATACAATTTATATAATCTTGCATTTTGTTATCATAAAAACTTTAACTTAGGGTAGTAGATTCAAACTTTGTTCTAACAATCTCCCCCTTTTTGATGATGACAAAAACTAGATTTTTTCAATTGAAAATTAACGAGAAAAGTATCAAAGATAACCAAATAATAAATTGTATCAGAATTAAATAGGAAGATATCAAAGATAAGAAGATAAGGGACAAAAGAGGTATCAGAGTTTAGATCGGAAAGACTCCCCCTGAATTTATTACTTCCCTTTAATTCCATGAGTTCTTTAGGATCAGATCTTTATTGACTTTCTTTGAACATCAGAACATCAGAGCTTTAGTGTATTAGAGTTCATCAGATTCTTGTACCTGTAAGCTATGCAGAACAAAACATTCAAGTATATCAGAGTGTTAGAATGTTTGAGACTTTTGTCTCAGTAAACTGTTATTGAAAAATATCAGTCTTTCTCCCCCTTTTTGTCAGCAATCAAAAAGTACACATAATTGAGGAAGTACAAAATAATTGAAGTAAGAGAATCAGTGCAGAAAAACGATTGTATTCAGTTCAGAGCCAGAAAAATAGTACAGATGATATGCAAAGAAAACAATGAAAATATCAAGAGAAAAAAAACTAAGGTGCAGGTGGAAGGCGTGTGAACAGAGCCTCAAGCATGTTCTTAATTTGATCAGTGGTTTCCTTCTGCTGATGCACCATGCTGGCTACGGAGTCAATCTTGCTGTCCTGAACATCCATCCTTGCTTTCATCCTTTGATCACTTTCATCCATTCTCTCTTGCAGACGAAGATCATTTTGCTTCAGCTCTTCAAGAGTCTGCCTGTCCAAGGAAGCTTGAGAGATGTTAGAGTCAGGTTGCTTCTGAGAGCTTTCTGCAATGTCTTCTTCTTGACACACATCTTCTGCTGGTTGAACTGTTGATGCTGGATGCTTTTCATACCAAGGCTTACTGTCCAGATGAAGCACTTCCTCCTTCAGCAGCTGACTTAGGACTGGTCCTTCAACTTCTTTCAGCAGATTACTGAAGTTCTGTTGAGCCTGTTCATAGTTTAGGTCTTCCAGCTTAAAGGTTTCAGCGCGTACCCATCCTCTGAAATGTGTCCAGAGTTGGTCTGAAACAGCAGGATCAATCATTCCCGGACAAGCCTGCTTTAGAGAAGAAATCCATCTCTGCATATCTGCTTCAAAATTCAAAATACTAGAACCAACATCTGGTTGTTTGGGTTTGGGAATGGCGGTTTTATTGATAATGGCAGCAAAACGGTCAAGGACTGTGAGATCGATGAAGGTTTTGCTGTGGTCTTCTGTATTTTGCTTGGGAGAGGGAGTGGGAGAATCATAGATGATTATTGGACTGTGTGGAGTATTAGGAGGGGTAGTTTCTGGCGAGGATGGAAGTTGGGGGATATTGACAGTGGTGCCACCAGGGAATTCCATAGCTAAGGGTCGTGGTTCGGATGATTCAGATGATTGAGGTTCAGGGGATTGAGGTTCAGGTGATGGAGTTTCAGAGTGTTGAGACTCAGGTTGTGGAGATGATGGTTGAGGTGAAGGTGGATTAAGTTCTGGTTGTGGGGAGGGAGGTGGAGGAGTTTCTGGTTCAGGTGATTGTGGATTTTCTGGTATTGGTGAGAGTGTATATTCTGGTTGAGGTGAATGGGCAGTTTCTGGTTGAGTGTTTGGATTTTCTAAGAGGGGAGCAGAAGAATGTTGATCAATTTCAGAAAGAACTTTATCAAGTTCTGATTCTGTTGATGTTGTGGGTTTTGGATTTTGAGGTTTGGTGCGGGATCTCCTGAGAGTTAGTGACTCAGAAGGGTTAAACTCTGGTTCGGTATCATCAATGGTTGGTATGGGAATTGGGAGATCATATGAAGCTGGGGTTGGAATCAATGTTGGAACAGCAGATGAATTTAAAACATTTACAGAAGACAAATTACCTCTCTTCTTTGGGGTCTGCTGGGATGGTCCTTCTGAAGCAGCATTTCTCTTCTTAGTCTTCCTCAAAGCAACCTCTGGTGTTTGCTGGTGCAGATCTTTAATGTTCAGATCAGGATCTGTGCCATCAGCTTTACACGCGTCCAAGTATCTGAGAACAGTGATTGGTTTAGAGTCAATCTCAGAGAATATGGGAAAGTCGCTCAGAGGGACTCTTCTGCTGGTGATGTTAGCAAGAGGAGTGACGCTGGGCTCCTTTCTGATATTCTCTATCAGTTTCATCTTTTTCAGATTCTTGGCGTTCAACTGCTTGCCAACATCTGGTTCTAGAGAGCTTATTTCATGTGCCTCTGTCAGGTGTTCTATCATCCTATTCTCAATTAGAATATCTGATATTAATCTGCCGAAGGGTATCCAATCCCTTTTAGTCTTTTCTTCTTCTCTCGTCTCCTTGACGCTGGTCTTCAGGTGATTGAACAGAAGATGAGCAAGGTTGATCTTGGTCTTCTTTGCAATAAAATAGAGCAGAATATGCTTATCTATGTTGATGTAGTCAGGAGAGCTTGTGGGCTTCCTGTGGTTGAAGCAGCCCAAGATGATCTTTGCCCAGATTCTGTGCTGATCCTTCAAATCTCTGATCTTGCTGGATGGAACCCCGTGCGTGAAAATCTGTCTAGCAACTATGGCAGTGTTTCCAGCTCTTTCTGCCATGTCAATACAGTGGATGCCACCACCGCTGTATCCAATCAGTCTAGCAATGTGATCTTCAGTAATCACAATCTTCTTGCCCATGATATATGAAGTAACCTGATGTGTTGATGAAGACGCATGTATCCAGAATTCTTTGACCAGAATGGGGAACGTTGGACCCACCAAACTATCAAAGTACCTTTCCCATCCTTGTGCCCTAATTTCTTCAGTCAAATCGAAGCCATTTTCTTTCAAACTGTTGAGATCAACGATCAGTTCAGACAGAACTTCCAAGTTCTTCACCGGTGTGAGTAGAGTTCTGAAGGGAATTTGGTACTGATCAGAAGAAGCATCTTGTTGGGAACCTGTAGAAACAGTGCTGGAGGACGCCATGTTCACACTAGGGTTTTTTGAGAAAAAGCTTGAAAAAGGGTTTTCTTGAAAAAGATGAACACACAGTAAGAACACAAATATTTTGATGATTGTAAGAGACGGTAAAAATTAATGAATGATGTTAAGGCGTTTAAATAGGTTTCAAAAGATGTTTTGAAAATGTAAACGATTTTAAGAGAGAGAATTAACTCATGATTACATGCATTTAATGTTTGCTGATTTTGGGGGATTTGAGAAAGATATTTGGAACGGTTACCAGTGACATATGTCTCAATGCATCCAATCAGCGCTTTGCCTTCTCAGAAACATGCACGCGTGTTCTGCCTCAGGAATAAGCTGATGACTGGATGACACCTGTTTGATTTAGTGAACAACACATCTATCCTTGAACTGAAACGCTCAGATCTTTAAGAATAGAATCTGATACAATCTGCATGTCTAAATTTTTGAAGGAAGATTGATCAGAAGTTCACAGTGAAGTAAAACAAATTCTGAAGGTTAACATATAAACTTAAAACATTTTCACTCTGGGCAGAGCTTCATGCTGAGATGTTTCAGAATGAAGTTGAATCTATCTTCAGAAAGTGGTTTAGTGAAGATATCAGCCCATTGATGGTCTGTATCAATAAATTTTAAGTTCAAAATTCCTTTCTGAATATAGTCCCTAATGAAATGGTGTTTTATTTCTATATGCTTAGCCCTAGAATGAAAAATTGGATTTTTACTTAAGAAAATGGCAGAAGTATTGTCAGAGTATAGGGATGTTACTCTAAAAAATCTAGAAGTCTTCAAGCTGACTTTTCATCCAGAGCATTTGTGTGCTGCATCCTGCTGCTGCTATGTACTCAGCTTCTGCTGTTGATAGCACAATTGTGGATTGCCTTTTGCTGGAACAAGAGATCAGATTTTCTCCCAGAAACTGGCAGCTTCCAGAAGTACTTTTACGCTCTACTCTGTCTCCAGCAAAGTCAGCATCGCAGTAACCTACTAAGCTGTAATCACTAGATTTTCTATAAAATAAACCCAGATTAGTAGTACCTTTCAGATACTTGAAAATTCACTTAACAGCTGTTAAGTGAGATTCTCTAGGATTTGATTGGAATCTTGCACAAATACATACGCTGAATAAAATATCAGGCCTTGAAGCCGTCAGATAAAGAAGAGAACCAATCAGACCTCTGTAGACCTTCTGTTCTACCTTTTTGCTTACCTCTTCTCTTTCTAGAATGCACGTGGGATGCATTGGAATCTTTGATGACTTACATTCTGAGAGATCAAATTTCTTCAGAATTTCTCTGACATATTTGCTCTGATGAATGTAAGTTCCCTCTGGAGTTTGATTAATCTGAATTCCCAGAAAAAATTTCAGTTCCCCCATGAGGCTCATTTCAAATTCTGCCTGCATACACTTAGCAAATTTTCTTCCAAGAGAAGGATGAGTAGATCCAAAAATAATATCGTCAACATAAATTTGACAGACTAAGATGTCATTCTTAACTGACTTACAGAATAAGGTAGTGTCCACCTTCCCTCTGGTGAATTCTTTTTCTAATAGAAAGTTACTTAGTCTTTCATACCAAGCTCTGGGAGCTTGTTTCAGACCATATAGTGACTTCTTTAGTTTGAAAACATATTCTGGATTTTTTGTACTTTCAAAACCAGGGGGTTGGTGCACATAGACCTCTTCTTCTATATATCCATTTAAGAATGCACTCTTGACATCCATCTGATATAGAGTGATGCCTTTATTAACAGCAAACGAAATTAAGAGTCTGATAGATTCTAACCTGGAGACTGGGGTAAAGGTTTCTGTATAGTCTATCCCCTCTTGCTGACTATAACCTTGTGCTACCAGTCGTGCTTTGTTTCTGATAACTTCACCTTGTTCGTTCAGCTTGTTTCTGAACACCCATTTTGTTCCAATGACGTTGAATCCTTTTGGTCTGGGAACAAGATCCCATACGTCATTTCTGGTGAATTGATTCAGCTCTTCTTGCATTGCTAGAATCCAGTCTTTGTCCAGAAGTGCTTCATCAATTGAGGAAGGTTCAATCAGAGAAACAAGTCCCATGAGGGATTCTTCAGAGTTTCTGAAGCTGGCTCTTGTTCTGATTGGATCTTCCTTTCTTCCTAAGATAGTTTCTTCTGGGTGATCCAAGCTGCTTCTGGGTAGTCTTTTCTGAGGTGGGTCAACAGATGTTGCTGGATTGCTAGCAGTGCCTCTTTCTGATTTTGAAGGAGTGTCTTTATTTAGAGCTTCTGATGACTTGTCTTCAGAGCCTGTAAATTCAACTTCCATACCTGCAAAAACTTCATTCTGCTTTGACTTTTCAGAGTCAAGCTTATCATCAAAACGAACACTGATTGATTCTTCCACAATCTGTGTTTCTGTATTGTATACTCTGTACCCTCTTGAGCGTTCAGAGTATCCTAACATAATACACTTCTGTGCTTTAGAGTCAAACTTGTTCAAATAATTTTTTGTATTTAACATAAAGCAAGTACATCCAAATGGATGAAAATATGAAATGTTGGGCTTTCTGTTCTTCCACAATTCATATGGAGTCTTTTCCAGAATAGGTCTTATGGAGATTCTATTCTGAATGTAGCACGCTGTGTTTATTGCCTCTGCCCAGAAGATCTTAGCAACGTTTGTCTCATTGATCATGGTTCTGGCCATTTCTTGCAATGTTCTGTTCTTTCATTCTACAACTCCATTTTGCTGGGGAGTTCTAAGACAAGAGAAATCATGCAGAATGCCTTTGTCATTAAAGAATGACTCAAAATCTTTGTTTTCAAACTCTCCACCATGATCACTTCTGACTTTAACGATTCTAAGATCCTTTTCATTCTGAACTTGGTTACAGAAGGTGACAAACACAGAGTGTGACTCGTCCTTTTGTCTTAAGAACTTTACCCATGTCCATCTGCTATAGTCATCTACGATTACTAACCCATACTTCTTGGCACTGACTGAAGCAGTTTTAACTGGTCCAAATAAGTCAATGTGCAGAAGTTCTAATGGCTTAGAGGTAGAAACAACATTTTTAGATTTGAAAGAAGGTTTTGCAAACTTTCCTTTCTGACATGCTTCACACAGAGCATCTGAATTGAACTTCAGATTAGGAAGTCCTCTGACCAGATTGAGTTTGTTAATCTGAGATATTCTTCTCATACTAACATGCCCCAATCTTCTGTGCCAGATCCATTGCTCGTTGTTAACAGACAGAAGACACTTTACATTCTGACTTTTCAGTTCAGAAAGTTTGATTTTATAAATGTTGTTTTTCCTCTTTCCATTAAATATGATAGTCCCATCTTTCTGACTAACAACTTTACATGATTTTTGATTAAAGATTATATCATAACCGTTATCGCTTAATTGACTTATGGATAACAGATTATGCATTAATCCATCCACTAACAGAACATTGTTTAAAGAGGGAAGATTTCCATTACCTACAGTTCCAGAGCCAATGATCTTTCCCCTCTGATTGCCTCCAAAGCCTACGTGGCCTCCAGGCTTAAGTTCCAGGCTTTGGAACATATGCCTTCTTCCCGTCATGTGTCGAGAGCAGCCAGAGTCTAGGTACCATGACTGGTGTTTCTGATTTGCTGCTAAAGATATCTGCAACATGTATTATTTTATCCTTAGGTACCCATATTTTCTTGGGTCCTGATTTGTTAGCTTTACCAAAACTCTGGTTGAATTTTGGTTTCACATAATAATTGCTACTAGTATATTTAATGTTATGTGTGTGGCCAAACACAAAGTGTGAATTCAGAGGAGTGCGTTTAATAATTAAATCCATGGCATTCTTTGGTGTAGGTACCTTACCTTGGTATCCTATTCCCTTTCTGTCGTTTCTGCTAACTCCATAGATCATTGAAGCCATTTTGCTTCTATCTATGCTTTTAGCAAGGAACTTCTGAAAGCTATGATCATACTCCTTGATGATCTCATCAGCGCTGCTGGGAGTTTCAGAAATTGTTTCCTTCTGAGAGTTTTGTAAAACATTTTCTAATTTTGAAATTTTATTTTTCAACTCAGAATTTTCCAATTCGAGACTCTCAGTTTTGTCAGAGTCAGAATCAAGATTCCTTTTCAAGTTTCTGAATTTAACTCTGATCTGCTGGTACCTTTCCAGAATTTTGTTAAGGCTTTCAGCAAGTTCAGCCTTAGTAAAATTAATTGCAAAGTCAGGAAATACCTCTTCGGTGTCTGATTCTGAGTCTGATTCAGAAGCTTCACTGTCTTCTGATATGTTGGCCATGAGAGCTATGTTTTCTCTCTCATCATCTGATTCTGAGTCAGCTTCAGACGAGTCAGAGTCATCCCATGTAGCCATGAGACTTTTCTTCTTTTCTCTCCCAAACTTCTTTTTGGGCTTTTCCCTCTGAAGCTTTGGACAGTCACTCTTATAGTGTCCTTGCTCGTTGCATTCATAGCAAGTGATGTCCTTGGTGTTTGGATTTCTGCTTCCTGAAGAGCCTTCAGATCTTCTGTATCCAGAGGAAGAGTCTGACCTTCTGTATCTGGAAGAAGACTCATTCTGATCAGATCTTCTGGGATTCCTGAACTTCCTTTGCCTCTGCTTCCATAGTTGGTTCACTCTTCTGGAGAGGAGGGAAAGTTCGTCTTCTTCTGATGAGGACCCATCAGATGTTTCTTCAATTGCCTGCAAAACTTTAGAGTCAGATTTTCTGTTAGATTTTAATGCTAAAGGCTTACCTTGCTTCTGAGGTTCATCAGCTTCTAGCTCTATCTCGTGACTTCTGAGGGAGCTGATAAGTTCCTCCAGAGAAATTTTGTTGAGATCTTTAGCTAGCTTCAGCGCTGTAACCATTAGCCTCCACTGTTTTGGCAAGCTTCTGATGATCTTCTTGACATGATCATCAGTAGAGTATCCTTTGTCCAGAACCTTGAGACCAGCCACCAGAATTTGGAATCTTGAGAACATTGTTTCAATGGATTCACTTTCTTCCATTTTGAATGCCTCATATTTCTGAATGAACGCAAGAGCTTTAGTTTCTTTGACCTGAATGTTGCCTTCATGCGTCATTCTGAGTGAGTCAAACATGTTCTTTGCTGTGTCTCTGTTAGATATCTTTTCATATTCAGCGTAAGAGATGGCGCTGAGAAGAATGGTTCTGGCCTTGTGGTGATTTTTGAAGTCATGCTTTTGTTGATCAGACATTGCTTTCCTGTCAATCTTCTGACCGTTTGCATTCACTGGGTGTGTGTATCCATCTGTCACCATGTCCCACAGATCAGCATCATGTGCCAGAAAGAAGCTTTCGATTCTGTCTTTCCAGTAATCAAAATTCTCTCCATCAAAGACTGGAGGTTTGCCGCTGAATCTGTCTCTATCTTCATTGTTGTCATTGTTGCTGTGTTGATATGTTCCTGCCATTGTGTTTTTCTGACGCTGGATCTTGTACTGACACGGTTAAGTGTTTTAGCTCAGAACCAGGCGCTCTGATGCCAATTGAAGAAGTGAAAAACACAAGAAGGGGGGTTGAATTGTAAAACTTGAAATCAAATGCAGACAACACGTTATTTTTATCCTGGTTCATTTGATCTCAAACTACTCCGGTCCACCCGTCAAGGTGATTTCGCCTCTGTCCAACGAGGTCTTAATCCACTATATTCAACTGAATATTACAACTGCTTTAACAACTGCTAATGCCTTCTTGAGTCAAAACCACAAACCGGTTTCTCAAGGAAATACTTTCTTACAGATAAATGAAATCTAAGTGTGTTGAATGTTTTCTACAAAACTGTTTATCACAACTGTGATACTACACAAATTAAGCTTATGAGAACTGGAATGCTAAAACAATAGAGTAAGTAATTTGTGAGCTTTAGCAAACTGTGAATGAGGATGAAGATGAATCGCTTTAGGCGTGTAGAAAGTTGTAGAGCATTACCCAATCCGTTCCTCACTTGCTTGTTTATAAAGCATTGGAAATGATACGTTGGAGTCAGTTATTCCGTTTCAATGCCAATTACATTCTTTCCATATTGAGAAGATCTTTGTCTGGAATAATGCCGTTGACAATAAAGTATCTTGAATGCACAGTACAGTTGCCAATTAAGCGTGTTCTGGCTTTGGCTTATTTTGACGCTGCTAGGTGCTGATGAATTGTTGTGGTCTTGATCAGAGTTTAAATTGTTACGCGCAGATCTGTTCATCAAGCTTCAGCGTAAGTACATGCTTTGATCTTCTGATTCTGGCATCTGATATAACATCCTCTGATGCTGATGTTGATATTTCATCTTCTGATGCTGATGATGATATTCTTATGCTGATACTCAATAGAGTTTCTGTAAAACATAATATAATTTTTAGGTAGCATATATGTCTTACATGAATCATACAATTTATATAATCTTGCATTTTGTTATCATCAAAACTTTAACTTAGGGTAGTAGATTCAAACTTTGTTCTAACATCAAATTCTCACTTCTCATAATTATGGGTAGTAAGCATGTCTTCCACTCGGATATGACGATGGTGTCTCTTCTCTTAAAATTAACCAACACACTTGAGTTTTAAAATTCTTAAAGGTGAACTACGAGTACCTTGATCCCCTATTGCACAGAAGGTGGTACATAGGCACTAAAGGTTTGCAACCGCGGTGGGTGCAAAAATTGTAAAAAATACTTCTTTTTCACATCTCCACCATCTATTTTTGTATACAACACATATAGCCAAAATACAGAAATTTTCAAAGAGATTCCTACGGAGTACCGTAGATGTTTAGGGTGCTAATACCCTCTGTTGTACCCCAAAATTTTCCCTCCCATATTTCTCAATACATTTCAAGTGAGGTCCTCAAATTGCTCAAGAAAGTCAAAGGGTTGACCAGACAAACCCTCTCCTAAGGCAGTCAACCTCAAATTAAGGTTTCAGTTTGCATCAAGATGTTTGAGTCCAAAGGATCCCAAATTCTCACCATTGTCCTAATATGTTCTCAAGATCATCCATGTCAAGTTTCAAGCCTTGCAGAGGAAGTTTGCTAAGTCAATTGCTCAAAGGCCTGAAAATCGACTATGTTAGGGCATAAGTCAACTGTGTCTTACATAACATCAAACTTCAAGATTTTTGGTCAAAATTCTCATTTTGAAGTATTATTCATCATTTTATCAAGGGTTTATTATGATTCCTCAAGGATTGCTCACAATTCATCAAAACCCAAAAGTTGCTAAATTAGGGTTTTGCAAGAAAAATATACTCAACTTTGACCAAGCATAACTTTCTCATACTTTATCAAAAATGACCCATCCAAATCTAATTTTTAAGAGGATGTAATTACCTACAATTCATCTTCATCTCCCAAGTTCAAATTATGCACTCACAAGAAGATATGAATTTGGACATTATAGGTCATTTTGGAAAGTCAATAAAAACACCTTTTGGGTCAAAGCTTCATACTTGAACATGGAAGACTCAATTGATATGAGACAAAAAGGGTTGCTTAGAGAACATCCTAAGCTTTATAAAAAGTCCAAGAACACCTCTCTAGGGTCAAAATTGAGGAAGTTATGCATTGGCAAAGTTGACCTTTTTTGAAAAATTGCCAAAAGTCAAATGTGTCCCAAATTGCAATTTTTGTCAAATAGGCCCAACTTGTTATGCTTGCATTGAGTTTGTAACGTGACCCACGACCCATGATTCTTTTCATTTGTCATTTTTTTATTTTTATCATTTATTTTGATTTTATTTCAATGAAAACAAATAAAATCAAAATAAAATCATGAAAATATCAAAAACTAATCAAAGCTTGAGATTTTGTGCATGTTTAGGTATATTATACAGCTGGAGATGGAATCAAATCGTGCAAGCTTCATTTGGACACAAAAAGATTGGATTTTCTCAATTTGGAAAGATTTGCACAAGGGATCAAATCTTGAATCAATGATCATAATTGGAGAAGATTTGAAACCAAATTGCAACCCTAATTCATTCTAGGGTATATAAGGAACATGTTCAAATAAAAAACAAGGGGATTAGAGGCGTGCAAAGGTGAAAGCAACTTTCAAAAAAATCAAGAAAAATTGCAAACTGATTTCCCAGTTCCAGACTTCCCCAAGCCATTCCAGTTACACAAATCGTTCGCTAGACGTTCTAGGATCCTATTCCAATCACTAGCAAGCTTTCTAACACCCAGAAATGCACTGTAAGTATCCCACGATTTCCATACTTTCTTGAAATTGAATATCACAATTCTGGAACTTTTAGCATGATTTATTTGCATATTCTTAATCCTTGAGTCATTTGCAAGCTAATGGTTATGTTTAATTGCGTTTTTATTGACTGTATAAAAAGATGCCATGGCTAGGGTTTATGCTTTGTTTTTAGGTATTCTTCATACAAGTACAATTGGCCATGGATAAGGGTACCATGATGCTCGTGAGGTTGCCACGAGTTGATTGGTACCTTTGTTTTGCATTTATCACGCTTGTATAGGATTTTGGAAAGGCACAGGGTTATACCTACACCCAGGTGACTGTAGGTAAAAGTCAGGGAACTTTTAGCAACGGTGGGAGGAAGGAGATGATAGCGTGGCATCCTGTGAATGGCCAGTTCTGAATTTCGCGCGTGGTTTGAGTTAGCCATTTGTTTTATTATATAATATTTCTTTGTTATTATCCATACAAATAACCAAGCCAGCGCAGCTGGTCATATTGCAGCGTGAAAATACCAAAGGGCCTGGGTTCGATCCCCAGGTCCCCATATTATTCCATATTATTTTGCTTTGTATGATCAGGTGTACAGGTGCCTCAAAAATCCACCATACGCCTAGTCAAGCTAGCAACATGGGATATGGAAAAGTCAAACAGGGTCAGGCGCTTTTGGGCCCATATTTGCCATAAACACCCCCTTTTTGCTGAAACAACCAGACCCATTCTATTTATTTTCTATTTCTTTTTTTCTTTTATTTAATTTAATTTATATAAATTATTTTCTAACCACAAAATTAATTTCTTTTTTACAAAACAAATCATAAAATCAATTTCACCAATTTAGAATTTAGGTTTTATTTTATTTTATCAAATTTAATTTTATATTAGTTTTAATTTAGGATTAATTCTAACTTTTTTTGTAAATAAGTAAAATCAAATTAGAAAAAATTAGGGTTATCATGTGATTTATTTTTTATTTCTTTTCTCAATAAAAATAAAAAATACCAAAAATAGGTTGATTTAATTATTTTTCTTAATTCTAAATTAATTAGTAATTAGGATTTTATTTATTCAATTAAAATCTTATTTTCTTAAAACAATAAAAAAACCACAAAAAAATAGTTTTTCTTTTAATTAGGATTAGTTGGGGTCAAAACCCTATTTCTCTCATTTCGATTCATCGCGCGCGCTTATTATTTTTGCAATATTAATGTAACTGCTTACGGTATGTAATAGTTTAATTAGGATTTCCTTTTATTTATCGTTTTACGAGGTTTTGGCTATGTAATTAATTCCCTACCCTGAAGCCTTGTAATAGCGTAGTTTT
This sequence comes from Vicia faba, assembly GCA_948472305.1. Classification (NCBI taxonomy): domain Eukaryota; kingdom Viridiplantae; phylum Streptophyta; class Magnoliopsida; order Fabales; family Fabaceae; genus Vicia; species Vicia faba. The sequence goes on from OX451736.1 coordinate 278,180,058, forward strand.
ATTTCTCGCATTTTAATTCTCGCAAATATTAACTGTTAGATGTATGATAATAGGATTGTATGACAAGATTGCATGCTAATTTTAAAATGGCTAGAAAACCCTAAATGTACAAAGATAATAACTGAAATCAAATCACTCGCACATGCGCGCTCTTAGGGTATACTCTCATTTCGGTTGCCTTCGGTAAACGGTCACTAAGTATAGGGTGTTTTAATGGTTACCCTCCTATCTAAACAAAGATCAAAAGTCCAGTTCGGAAATGTTTCCTCGGAAACGTCGCCTCAGAAATGTTGCCTCGAATATGATCTTAAGACATTAGGGTTATTACTAAGACGTCCTAACATTGCTTTAGTGATCGTACGTCCCTCACGAATTGACCCTTACAACTCCAACGACGGTGCTTCCTATTTCTCAATAGTAGGATAACATTGTCTAAAGGAAACAAGAACAAAAACAATCTTTTTTGGAGTAGGTAGATGCTAGTAGGTACTTACTCAAAACAAACTTTTCCACACCAAACACTTTTCAAAAAAAGTTTTCAAAAACACTTCGTAACACTCTTGAGGACTGATACAAGGGTTAAAACAAAGTAAAACAAAAACTTTTCGAAACACACAAACACAGAAGCATGTTTTAAAATGATGAGCAAGTACCTAAGAGCCCGTAGAAAACTACGGATAGAAAGGGTGCTAATAACTTCCCTTTCTATAATCTACCCCCCGTACTCAAAATCTCGAAAAAAGGAATTTTTCTATGCTTTTTTCCTTTCCAGTTGGATAAAATAAAAGTCGGTGGCGACTCTTGCTTACCGCGACATTTTGAAAACACAAACGCAAAACGCAAACTAGCATTTTTCTCAAAACAGTCGGTTCTGCCACCGTATCACAGAACTGGCGACTCTGCTGGGGACAAATAAGTGGGGTATACCTTAGGATTAGTTCATCATAAATTGCTTCTCTTGTTTGATTTGATTGCTTTACATTTGAGGGTTTTGTATCGAGAGTTACTATAGATCCTAACCCGAATCTGGGGGACACCTTTTAGGTAAGTAACAATAAACTGTGAGGGAACTGTACGGCATAGACCGATACGGTTGAAGTAGTAGCTACGTTGATGAGGCACATTGGTTAGTACCAGTATCCCTTGTGGAGAAACGAGGAGAATATGGGGCTGCTATGTGTGTCGTTAAGCATCAACTGACCTTAGAACCTATAATTGACCAACTTGGCCATAAGAAGTAGTGAGATAGCCGGCCTCGGTGTAAAGGTGAGAACTGGTCGATACTCGATACTACACTCATTGAGACCATACTCTCGAGATAGTTCCGGCTGCAAGAAAAGATTGAGTGAGCTGAAACCATGACCGATGGAGGATGGTCAGTGATATTGAGAACCTCTAGAACCCAGTTACTATCATTAGGACAGATTGAAACCAACTGAACTTCAAGAGGGTAGTACCTAGACCCCATGCAAGCCTGAAACTTATGGGATTTTGTGTGACTTGTTTTCCTTTACCATGTCTGTTATCTGCTATACCTTATGTTTGTTTTACCATGACATAATGCATCATGACATAGCATGCATACTTCATTATACTAACCATTTCAAAGACCGAGGGGATTTATCTTTGTTCTATTTTGTAGATTATGGCTTCTATGCGCAGAAACACCATCCGAGTTAACTTTGTGCAAATACCTGCTCAACTCAAAGAGTTAGTCTCAAAGGTTTCTGATACTTCTTCATTCATTAGAAGACATGGTCAGCTTCTTAGCTTAGTTACCTCAAAGTTTGATGAGTAGATGATGAGTGTGCTTTTCCAATTCTTCAATCCGGTGCATCATTGCTTCACTTTCCCGGATTATCAGCTAGTTCCTACTATGGAAGAGTTTTCTCACTTATTGGGCATATCCATCCTTGAGCAGATTCGCTTTACAGGTTTGGAAGAGGCTCCTAGACCAGAGGACATTGCTTCAACTTTGCATCTGACACGGGCTGATATAGTATCCAACTGGGAGACACAAAGCGGGGTTGAAGGTTTCTTAGCCAAGATTCTAATAGATCAAGCTCAGCAGTTCTGGGATAATTTCGACTTTCAGGCTTTCGAAGACATCTTGGCTCTCCTTATCTACGGTTTGGTTCTCTTTCCGAATCCATATTCCTTCATAGATGTGAATGCGGTTAAGATATTCTTGTCTCGTAATCCTGTACCTACACTTCTGGGTGATATCCTACATGCCCTTTATACTCGTACTATGCGAAGAAGAGGGACTCTTATGTGTTGTATGCCGTTGCTGTCGAGGTGGTTTATTTCGCACCTACCCAAGTCCGTGTTGAAGAATGAAGAAGGTTTAGGATGGCCTTACAGAATAATGTCACTTGCCCATACAGACATTCTTTGGAGTTCCAAGGCTATGGAAAGCACTGCTGTCATTGATCGTTGTGGGGGATACCCTAATGTCCCATTGCTTGGAATCAGAGGGGGAATAACCTACAGTCCTTGTTTGGATCTGCGGCAATTTAGTCGTGCTCGGAGAGATGGTCCTCATGAGCTACTTCTTACAGATATTTCCTTTGACTACAAGGAGGATGTTGACGAGCATCGCCGAAGGTTTATACGAGCTTGGGGCATGGTGAACAGATCTGACCCTCAAAAGTTAGGACCAAGGACTTCCCTCCCTATGCAGACTTACCTTCAGTGGGTCCGAGCTCGTGCTCAGAAGCTTGGGATGCCTTATGAAGCTGTGTTGCCAGTGATTGTGGAGCCCACCAATGAAGAGGGCATTCCTTATACAGTCCTTTATCCCTAAATGCCCACTGATCTTGGGGCATTGAAGAGATCCTGGATTCAGCTGAAAGAGGAGAGGGATACCTACCGGGAAAAGTATCATGAGCAAGAAAGGAAGATCTTGAAGCTCACCAGGAAACTCAAGAATGAAAGAACAATCAATGACTACGTCAGCACAAAGGGGAAGCGTCCATGGGATTTCTGATTTTGCTTTTTCTAGTTTAGATTTGTTTTCCGTTTATTTCTTTATAACGCTGCAAAGGAATTGTTGAACCCTTTTACCAGTTAATCTAATAAAGTTTGTTTATTTTTTGGTTTGCAAATTTAAATCTCCCAAAGTCTTTGAAATCATTACATACGCATCCCATTATCATGCACACCATTACAGGTACCATTACAAGTTTCTCATCTTCTTCGCTGTTTATTTCAGCAGAAATGTCTTCCGATCAAGCTATCAAAGATCTTTAGGCACAAAATGCCCAATTCCAAGAGATGTTCTTGAGCTTGGCTAAAGGGCAAGAGGATTTGAAAGCTCTCATTCTGAAAGAGAAAGAGAAGAAGAAGAAGAAGAAAGTCGTTCTTCTGAGTATGGGCAAAAGGTTTGGGGATAGGTTGAAACAACAAGCTGGTCTGTCCTTTTCATCCAAGGAAGGGGAGAACCAAGAAGAAGAAAAGGGTCCCTGTCCTGCAGTTTCTGATAATGATACAAATTATGATGAGGAGCAATATCCTCTTGCCGAGGATAGGTACAAGCAATTAGAAGACCGTCTGAGTGCTATGGAGATTCAGAAGATCCATGGTCTAGATTTTGGAGAACTAGGACTAGCATGTGGAGTGGTGATCCCTCATAAGTTCAAAGCTCCGGTTTTTGCCAAGTAAGATGGAGTATCCTATCCAAAACTCCATCTCCGCTCGTACGTCAGAAAAATCCAACCCCACACTGCTGATAGAAATTTGTGGGTGCACTTCTTTCAAGATAGTTTGTCAGGGACTCAGCTTGAATGGTTTTATCAGTTGGAAGGAGCCAATGTCTGAAACTGGGAGGACCTTGCTGCTGCTTTCTACAGGCAGTACCAATATAACACCGACCTTGCTCCCACTCGTACTCAGCTTCAGGGTATGTCTATGGGTGCAAGTGAATGTTTTAAGGACTATGCTCAAAAGTGGAGAGATTTGGCTGGAAGAGTCCAACCCCCCTTTGTCTGATAGGGAGTTGGTTGACATGTTTTTAGGGACGCTATCTGGTCAATTTTTCAATCATCTGATCGGCAGTTCGTCGTCTGGGTTTACTGAGTTGATCTTGACTGGAGAGAGAGTAGAAGCTGGTATCCAAAGTGGCAAGATACAGAAAGATACTTCATCAAGTGCAGTAAAGAAGCCTTTCACCGGTAAGAAAGAAGCTAGTGCCGTCTATGGCTTGAGGGGCCAAAACAGGCCTGAACACCGTCAAGCAGTAAATGCGGTAGTGATATCAAAACCCACAGTTGCTCCACAATGCAACAATCAACAGAGGGTGGAAAGACCACAGAGACAGTACACTCGGCTCAATATGACCTTGTCTCAAATTCTACCACAGTTATTAAAGACCAACCTGGTAACTCTGAGGGAAGCCCCGAAAAACCCCAACACCACTTCTCCTCAATATAACTCGAATTCCCGCTGTGCCTATCACTCTGATGGCCCATGTCATGATACAAACAACTGTTGGGCCTTGAAGAGTAAGGTGCAAGACTTGATCGAAGCCAAAGAGATTGAGTTTGACGCTCCGGAGAAACCCAACGTCATAACTGCACCCATGCCCAAGCATGACTCAAGAATCAATGCTGTTGAGGTTGTCTCCGCCACAGAAGATGCTGATGATGAGAATCCAGATATCGACAGCTGGATATACCCGACTACCAACGGTGGATCGAGCAACTGGACGGTGAAGGACTTCATACCTATTTATTTTATTCCACAGTAATTGACTTTTGTTTTGAAAGTTGTAATAAACAGTTTGAAACTTTACGGCCCGGCCTTGCCCGAGGCACCTTGGCTTTGTTTGTGAGGGCTTATTATTTGTCATTTTCATATATCATCAATAAAGCATTGGATGTTTTCTTGCATTACAAATTTTGCGCTCCTTGATTTTCCTTTCTATCTCGCACTTTATCAAAACAGCTATTGTCTTACACACACTCACATATCATAATGCAGATCCACATCCACTCTGGATCCTATTGATAACAACTCTTCTACTACCAGTTATGACTTAGAAAATCTGATCAACCAATCCGAGGAAGAAGGTGAGGATGATTGTGAAGTGCTTGGGGAACTTTCTAGACTCTTACTACAGGAAGAAAGGGCCATACAGCCTCATGAAGAGCCAGTGGAATCAGTGAATTTGGGTACAGAAGAAGACAGGAAAGAGGTCAAGATAGGTGTGAATCTAGAGCCTAGTGTCAAGCAACGGTTGATACAGATGCTACGCGACTATGTTGAGATCTTCGCTTGGTCTTACAAAGATATGCCTGGTTTGGATACCGATATTGTGGTTCATCGCTTGCCAACTAAAGAAGGTTGTCCTCCGGTAAAGCAGAAGGTTCGCCGTATGTGCCCTGAGATGTCTGAGAAAATCAAAGCTGAGGTCATGAAATAGTTTGACGCCGGATTTTTGGCTATCACTTCTTACCCGTAGTGGGTTGCCAACGTTGTTCCAGTGCCCAAGAAAGATGGTAAGGTGCGGATGTGTGTGGACTATAGGGATCTGAACAGGGTAAGCCCCAAGGATGATTTCCGACTTCTTTACATCGATGTCCTGGTCGACAACACCGCTTAGCATAAGATATTCTCCTTTATGGACAGTTTTTCTGGTTACAATCAGATCAAGATGGCTCCCAAGGACATGGAGAAGACAACCTTCATTACACAGTGGGGTACCTTCTGTTACAAGGTAATGCCTTTCGGGTTGAATAATGCTGGGGAAACTTATCAGCGCGCCATGGTCGCTTTGTTCCACGACATGATTCACCATGAGATTGAGGTTTACGTTGATGACATGATCGCAAGGTCCCAAACTAAAGAAGAACACCTTGACCATCTCCAGAAACTATTTGACAGGTTGAAGATGTACAAGCTGAGGTTAAACCCGAACAAGTGCACCTTCGGGGTAAGGTCTGGTAAGCTGCTGGGTTTCGTCGTTAGTGATAAAGGTATTCAAGTGGACCCTGCCAAGGTAAAGGCTATACAGGAGATGCCGGCTCCCCGCACAGAAAAGGAAGTTAGAGGCTTTTTGGGACGACTGAATTACATTGCTCGATTCATTTCACATCTGACTGCTACTTGTGATCCAATCTTCAAGCTGCTGAAGAAAGATCAAGTGGTAAAATGGAATGATGAGTGTCAGACCGCCTTCGAAAGGATCAAGGAATACCTCCAAGAGCCACCAATTTTGATGCCTCCAGTTGAAGGAATACCTTTGATCTTATACTTGACAGTACTGGACAATTCAATGGGGCGCGTGCTGGGGCAGCATGACGAGTCTGGCCGAAAAGAGCACGTTATTTACTACCTTAGCAAAAAGTTTACCGACTGTGACACCCGATACTCATTGCTCGAGAAAACTTGCTGCGCTTTGGCATGGGATGCTCGTCGGCTGAGACAGTATATGCTGATTCACACTACCCTATTGATATCAAAAATGGATCCAATCAAGTATATCTTCGAAAAGTCTGCCTTGTCCGGAAGAATAGCAAGATGGCAGATGATCTTAGCTGAGTATGAAATCCAATACACAACCCAAAAAGTAATCAAGGGGAGTGTATTGGCGGATCATTTGGCGCATCAGGCTGTGGGTGACTACCAATCCATGAATTTCGAGTTCCCGGATGAGAACATCATGTTGGTGACCGACTGTGAAGAACCTGGACCAGATGAAGGACCTGAGGAAGGATCCCGATGGTCTATGTATTTTAATGGAGCATTAAACGCGTTGGGTAATGGCATTGGCGCTGTGATCATATCTTCTGAGGGTTGTCATACTTCGTTCACCTCCCGATTATGTTTTAACTGCACCAACAACATGGCGGAGTATGAAGCATGTATCTTGGGTCTTCAAGCTGCTATTGACCTGAGGATTAAGTTCTTGAGTGTATTCAGAGATTTCTCTTTAGTGATCAGTCAGATCAAAGGCGAGTGGGATACAAAGCACCCGAATCTTATTCCTTACAAAGAATACATGCTGACATTGCTCCCACACTTTGAGGAGATAACCCTTGAACACTTCCCAAGAGAGGAGAATCAGTTAGCGGACGCGCTAGCTACCATGTCTTCTATGTTCAAAGTCAGGTGGGACAATGAAGCTCCCCAGATTACCATTGAGTGGTTGGACGAACCCGCGCATTGCTGTGACATCGAGACTGAAGAGGTAGCAGATAAACCTTAGTTTCACGAGGTAAAGAGGTATCTTGAGGCTCAAGAGTATCCCGAGGGTGCATCTGTTAATGATAAGAAGTTCTTGAGAAGGTTCGCTGCGAAGTTCTTCATCAGTAATGGGATCCTCTATAAGCGTAACCATGATTCGACCTTACTGCGATGTATGGACAAAAGAGAGGCAGAAAGGATCATGACAGAGTTACATGAAGGAACCTTCGGAATTCATTCCAATGGACATACCATGGCGAAGAAGACCCTACGGGCAGGATATTATTGGTCCACTATGGAAGTCGATTTTTATCAGCACTCTCGGACCTGCCACAAGTGCCAAGTCTATGCTGATAAGGTGCACATACCTCTAGTTCCCCTGAATGTTTTGACGGCTCCTTGGCCTTTTGCAATGTGGGGCATCGACATGATCGGCGAGATCAGACCTACTGCGTCCAACGGGCATCGTTTCATTCTGGTAGCTATTGATTATTTCACGAAGTGGGTCGATGCAGCTTCCTTTGATACGGTAACCAAGAACGTCGTGGCACGGTTTATCCGACACAATCTGATCTGTCGATATGGTGTACCAGAGAGGATCATCACTGACAATGGTACGAATCTCAACAATACGATGATCACCAAGCTCTGCAAACAGTTCAAGATACAGCATCACAACTCTTCTCCTTACCGGCCGAAGATGAATGGGGATGTTGAAGCAGCTAACAAGAACATCAAGAAGATTGTGCAGAAGATGACAGTGATATACAAAGACTGGAACGAGATGTTACCATTCGCTCTTCATGGGTACCGTACCTCAGCGCGGACGTCAACAGGGGCAACACCCTACTCTCTGGTGTATGGCATGGAGGCAGTCCTACCCATTGAGGTCTAGATACCCTATCTCCGGATTATGAAGGATGCAGGTTTGAGCGAAGATGATTGGATCTAGACCCGACTTGATCAAATGAACTTAATCAACAAAAAGAGACTTACTGCTATTTGTCACGGTCAGACGTATCAAAAGTGGATGATCAAGGCTTTTAACAAGAAAGTCAGACAACAAGAGTATCAAGTCAGGGATCTGGTGATCAAACGCATCATACTGCTGTAAGTTGATCCCAGGGGCAAATGGACCCCCACATACGAAGGGCTATTTGTGGTTAAGAACATTTTCTCGGGAGGAGCTATGATTCTAACCACCATGGATGGTGATGACCTTCCTCCCCCCGTCAATGCAGACATAGTGAAAAGATATTATGCATAATCAAAGACCCGCTAGGTTGACTGGCCTAGGCAAAAATAAGGGCTTCTCGGTGAACCAAAAGGGTTCGGGCAAAAATAAGGGATGAAATGAAAAAAAAACTGTACACCCGGCAAGTCGAACACCTGAAAAGGCGGCTTAGGTAAAAAGGGGTATCCCGGTGGACTGAAAACCCGAAAAGGCGGTCCAGGAAAAAATTAGGGATCAAAGCGTAACACTATGTCTCGTTGGATCATCTTGTAACCAGACTTCAGTATCGACTATCAAGCTCGGAAGACACCAATCAATCTGATCTATCTTCGACCAAGTAGCAAAGTGATGAGACGCTCGAAGATATAAAGGCAATAGCAGAGTTGAAACCCAGTGGGATGTTTCACATAGCTGTTTTTATTTCTTTTTCACAAAATGTATAATTCCCTCGGCGGCGTTCTCTTACTAGGACGTCAACCTCTTGTACAAATTGCCTATTACAGGCTCACTTCAAAAATCAATACAATTCATTTTCACAAAGAAATTTCAACTTGTGTTTTCTTTTTCTGTTTTGTTTTGCAAGAACGTCCAATGATTCATTTTTGATATATGCATTTGAAAATAATCGCTGCTCATAAATTATTACATGAGAAACAAAAGACAATTACTCGTAATTCCAGGAACAGGGGCAAACAGAAGTGTCCAAACCTTACAGTTGCTCTACCCACCAGGTACAGGAATAGAGCCAGCTTGAGAATATGACTAAAGGTACGTACACTCCCCGCAGAGTAAGAAGTATCTAAAGACAGTGATGTTAACCCCCCCCAGCCGAGGTTCACCATCGCGAATGAGTCGGAAAAATTCTCCCCAAGCAGAGTTTATCTATCACCAGCAATAGAAGTGCACTATCGGTGGAGTTTATTTCTTCCACAGGAAGAAACTCAATCCCCGATAGGGTTCATTATCACCAACAATGGTAATTCATCCCCAGTGGAGTTTATTTCTCCAAATCAGCAGATCGTCCAACATAATATCTCTCTTCCCCATAGAGTCATTCTCTTGCCAATTTATTCTCCAGCAGAGTCTCTCCCGGCGGAATATTCTCGAACAGAATGGACGCGAGTCTCCGGCTAATCATCTTCGGTCGTTATCCCCAGCGAGTGCGAAGAACTCAGCTCCTTGAACTCTTCAACAGCAGTCCGGGATTTATTTTCCCCAGCTAGAGAACATCACAAGAACATTGCATATTCATACATCATGGCACGCGCTTACGCATCATACACCACAATCTCATTTATTTTGAGAACATCATTATTTTTCATACATCATGACATTACATACGACTAACTCTTTACCATTCAGGGAAAGATACAATCAAGTTCTCGCAAGTTCTCTCTGGTTCAGTCAAATCAATACTAAGATTTCTATTCCAGTAAAAAAGCTATGAAGCCCGGAGATCAACCGGATAATAGTCAACCAACAATACATCATACTGTGAAGCCCAGAGAACGACCTGATAACAGTACCGAAATACTACGAAGCCTGGAATCGACCAGATAGTAGTATCTCTTAAATTCAAGTTATGAAGCCGAGAAATCGACCGGATATTATCTTGATTTCACCAAAATACTACGAAGCCTGGAATCGACCAGATAGTGGTATCTCTTAAATTCAAGTTATGAAGCCCGAATTCAACCGGATAATATCTTGATTTCTCCAAAATACTACGAAGCCTGGAATCGTCCAGATAGTGGTATATCGCAAATTCAAAGCTATGAAGCCCGAAAATCGACCGGAAAATAGTTGAATCCCCATCAAGTTACTGTGAAGCCTAGAAATCGACCAGATAGCAGTACAAGACACCATGAAGCCTGGAATCGACCAGATAGTGGTATATCATAAACACAAGCTGTGAAGCCCGAAAATCGATCGGAAAACAGCTTAACCCCTCCGCAAGGTATTGTGAAGCCTGGAAATCGACCAGATAGCAATACAAGATACCATGAAGCCTGGACTCGACCAGATAATGGTATAAGACACCGTGAAGCCTGGATCACGACCAGATAGCGACAAAGGATACTGAAGCCTGGGACACGACCAGATAACAGTATAAGACATTGCGAAGCTTGGATTTCTACCAAATAGCAGTTTACCTAGCCAATTACTAAGAAGCCCAAAATTGACTGGATATTAGTAGGCCTTAAATTCAAGTTGAAGCCCGGATGCGACCGGATAACAACTTGATTCCTTCTGAAGCCTGGAGCACGACCAAATAAGAAGTGAGAAATTGCGAAACCTGGAGAACGACTAGATAGCAAGTTTAATCTCATCTCCCCAATAAGTCGCCGTGAAGCCTAGAACACGACCAGATAGCAGTCAGACTTATTTTCCTCAGCAAATCACTGTGAATCCTGGAGCACGACCAGATAACAGTTCATTTTCATCTCCTCGACTAAGAGATGATTCCCCAGTAGAGTAACAGACAAATGAAGTTCCTAAAACTATATCTCTCTCAAGACAAAGAACAGTGTTCCCCAACGTAGTCCTCCTCAACAACAGGTATACGGGCTCTCCAAATCGTGCAAGCTTCATTTGGACACAAAAAGATTGGATTTTCTCAATTTGGAAAGATTTGCACAAGGGATCAAATCTTGAATCAATGATCATAATTGGAGAAGATTTGAAACCAAATTGCAACCCTAATTGATTCTAGGGTACATAAGGAACATGTTCAGATCAAAAACAAGGGGATTAGAGGCGTGCAAAGGTGAAAGCAACTTTCAAAAAAATCAAGAAAAATTGCAAACTGATTTCCCAGTTCCAGACTTCCCCAAGCCATTCCAGTCACACAAATCGTTCGCTGGACGTTCTAGGATCCTATTCCAATCACTAGCGAGCTTTCTAACACCCAGAAACACACTATAAGTGTCGCACGATTTCCATACTTTCTTGAAATCGAATATCACAATTCTGGCACTTTTAGCATGATTTATTTTCATATTCTTAATCTTTGAGTCATTTGCAAGCTAATGGTTATGTTTAATTGCATTTTTATTGACTGTATAAAAAGATGCCATGGCTATGTTTTATGCTTCGTTTTTAGGGATTCTTCATACAGGTACAATTGGCCATGTATATGGGTACCATGATGCTCGTGAGGTTGCCACGAGTTGATTGGTACCATTATTTTGCATTTATCACGCTTGTATAGGATTTTGGAAAGGCACAGGGTTATACCTACACCCAGGTGACTGTAGGTAAAAGTCAGGGAACTTTTAGCAACGGTGGGAGGAAGGAGATGATAGCGTGGCATCCTGTGAATGGCCAGTTTTGAATTTTGCGTGTGGTTTGAGTTAGCCATTTGTTTTATTATATAATATTTCTTTGTTATTATCCATACAAATAACCAAGCCAGCTCAGCTGGTCATCTTGCAGCGTGAAAATACCAAAGGGCCTGGGTTCGATCCCCAGGTCCCCATATTATTTTGCTTTGTATGATCAGGTGTACAGGTGCCTCACAAATCCACCATATGCCCAGTCAAGCTAGCAACATGGGATCTGGAAAAGTCAAACAGGGCCAGGCGCTTTTGGGCCCAGATTTTCCATCAACACCCCCCTTTTTGCTGAAATAACCAAGCCCATTCTATTTCTTTTCTATTTTTTTTCTTTTATTTAATTTAATTTATATAAATTATTTTCTAACCACAAAATTAATTTCTTTTTTACAAAAAAAAATCATAAAATCAATTTCACCAATTTAGAATTTAGGTTTTATTTTATTTTATCACATTTAATTTCATATTAGTTTTAATTTAGGTTTGATTCTAACTTTTTTTGTAAATAAGTAAAATCAAATTAGAAAAAATGAGGGTTATCATTTGATTTATTTTTTATTTATTTTCTCAATAAAAATAAAAAATACCAAAAATAGGTTGATTTAATTATTTTTCTTAATTCTAAATTAATTAGTAATTAGGCTTTTATTTATTCAATTAAAATCTTATTTTCTTAAAACAATCAAAAAACCACAAAAAAATAATTTTTCTTTTAATTAGGATTAGTTGGGGTCAAAACCCTATTTCTCTCATTTCGATTCATCGCGCACGCTTATTATTTTTGCAATATTAATGTAACTGCTTACGATATGTAATAGTTTAATTAGGATTTCCTTTTATTTATCGTTTTACGGGTTTTTGGCTATGTAATTAATCCCCTACCCTGAAGCCTTGTAATAGCGTAGTTTTATTTCTCGCATTTTAATTCTCGCAAATATTAACTGTTAGATGTATGATAATAGGATTGTATGACAAGATTGCATGCTAATTTTAAAATGGCTAGAAAACCCTAAATATGCAAAGATAATAACTGAAATCAAATCACTCGCACATGCGCACTCTTAGGGTATACTCTCACTTCGGTTGCCTTCGGTAAACGATCACTAAGTATAAGGTGTTTTAGTGGTCACCCTCCTGTCTAAACAAAGATCAAAAGTCCAGTTCGGAAATGTTGCCTCGGAAACATCGCTTCAGAAATGTTGCCTCGAATATGATTTTAAGACATTAGGGTTATTACTAAGACGTCCTAACATTGCTTTAGTGATCGTACGTCCCTCACGAATTAACCCTTACAACTCCAACGACAGTGCTTCCTATTTCTCAATAGTAGGATAGCATTGTCTAAAGGAAACAAGAATAGAAACAATCTTTTTTCGAGTAGGTTGATGCTAGTAGGTACTTGCTCAAAACAAACTTTTCCACACCAAACACTTTTCAAACAAAGTTTTCAAAAACACTTCGTAACACTCTTGAGGACTGATACAAGGGTTAAAACGAAGTAAAACAAAAACTTTTCGAAACACACAAACACAAAAGCAATTTTTAAAATGATGAGAAAGTACCTAAGAGCCTGTAGAAAACTACGGATAGAAAGGGTGCTAATACCTTCCCTTTCTATAATCTACCCCCCGTACTCAAAATATCGAAAAAAGGAATTTTCTGTGCTTTTGTCCTTTCCAGTTGGATAAAATAAAAGTCGGTGGCGACTCTTGCTTACCGCGACATTTTGCAAACACAAACGCAAAACGCAAACCAACAATTTTCTCAAAACAGTCGGTTCTTCCACCGTATCACACCCTCCCTTTGCATAAACAACTCCCTACCTAGATTCTTTTCCCCTCTTTTTTGGTTTATTCGCTCTTTTCCCATTCCTTTGGAAATAATAAAGCGCCATGGCAATTTTTATTTGATCTGTGCGAGTCAAGTCAATTCAATGGCTTAGTTTCAACATTTCTACCGCTATAATTAGGCCTTTCAAAAATGTGCCCTCCCTCTTTGTTAAAATGTAACAACCCTTTCATGGTCCATCATATTTTGATGGCCCGAAACATTACCCCTTTTATTTTTGAACCGGGCTAGCAAGTTGTCTTAATGGGCCATCCGATTTTGATGGCCCATTTAAGACAATACACCTCTATTGTAACAATACCTCCCTCTTATATCTTGTAAGGAAAAACCCTATAAAACATCAAACTTACATGAGCCTTTCTGATTTAGAAAGCCCATAAACTCTTTTGTAAAAAACACCCCCTTATACCCCATGGTGATTTGACAATAATAAAAAGGAATAACGTTAATAAGAAATAATATAATTATAAATCCGTAGGGAAAATTTGGGGTATGACAGTTTCCCCTTATTAATTATTCTTTGATTGGATAGTGCGAGAATACAGAGGTCTCACACATTTGAATCAGAGGTTCATTAAATAATGGAAGACCCCAAAATTTATCCGACAGAAAGTAAGGATACGCTGTACAACGTACCTATGAGGATGAAAAAAGTAGGCATAGATGATGATGTATACTTCACCAGGGTTTGAACAAAAAGTTTTGATTTGGCTTAGATATGACGACGCGGATAACTCGTTAGTATCTTAAAGAGATCTAGATTTTTTTCTTCATATTTACCATAACCTAGGAGGTAAATGATACAAGTTTGAAAAGTTGACTTACTAATGCTTCGAGACTAATATAGTAAGTTTATGACATGGATTTTATCTATTCATCGCAACCTAGGGGATGAATAAAACAAAGTTTGATAACATATTGCTGCATGGAGACTGGGGCAATGGATTATTTAGGTTTCGTTATGTTTACTACGACCTAGGGAGTAAACAGTACGAGGATGAACCTGTGTATCTATCACAACCTAGGGGATAAAAGACAATAGAGGTGGACTTATGTTATTAATCACAACTTAGGGGATGGATAGTATAACCCTGAAAATTTGCATACCTATCACAACCTAGGGGATAGATATTTGAAGAATTTGTGTATTTACCACGACCTAGGGGATAAACGACACAAAGATAGACTCACGTATTCATTAAAACCTAGGGAATGAATAAACCTGGTAATTCACATACCTATCACAACTTAGGGGATAGATGATTGAAAAGTGTTTTAGGGATCAAATCTTAGATAACCAGACCAAAGATGGGATCAAATTTTTACCGGTTGTGTTTGTTCTCAACCAAGGTAAATGCTTGTTTTGTTAAACTGACAAAGGGCCCCAAGATATTTGTTTTACCCAAAGTGTGTTTGAAAAATGCCATATATGATATTCTAATACGGTGGGAGAACTGACTTGGGTGTTTTGCGTTTGGTCGCAATTGTTACAGATAGCAAGAGTTGCCATCAGATTTTCTTTTATCCAAAGAGGAAAGGTTGAAAAGAACAGGAAAGACCTTTCGAGATTATTTCTTGATTTCGAGGGGTAGATTATGAAAAGGGAAGGTATTAGCACCCTTTTCATCCGTAGTTATCTACGAGCTCTTAGTTGCTTGCTAGATCAACTTGCTTTGTTTGAAAATATGCTTTGTGGTATGGGTTTTAAAATATTTTGAAAACGTCTTTGTAGTTATTCTCGTCTCTTTAAGAATGCGTACAAAGTGTCAATTTTGAAAATAGTTCAAAGAGGTATTTGTGGAAGGTGTTTTTGAAAGTGATTTTGAAAAGTGTCTTTGTAATGATTCTCGTCTCTATAAGAATGTGTACAAAGAGTTTTGACTTTTGAAAATGTTTCAATTGAGGTGTTGGTGTGAAAATGCTTTTTTTTTGTCGTGAGCAAGCGAGCAACTATGATGATCCTACCAACTCAAAAGTTCTTTGTTCTTTTCCTCCTTCTTTAGATGTTTCTATCTTACCATTGATTGATAAGAAGCCCCATCGTTGGATGTGAAAGGACTAGCGTGGGTCATTTGTATAGTCATAGAAGGAAACCTATGAGACGTTTTAGAAATTTTGTGGGGGACTAGATCGTTTACCGAAGGCAACGTCGAGGTTCATCGAGGGACTACGATCTTTTATTGAGGGTCTTTGTAAAACGCCCATATTCGAGGGACAAGACTATTTACCAAGACAACAAGTGAGATTACCCTAGAGGTGCATGTGTGTGAATAATGTGTTTGATTGCATGCATTTTGTCTTTGATTTGGGTTGTCTACTTGTTGGTTTTACCTTTCCATACATCCTAATTACTAACATTTATGAAAGCAATAAAAATGCGGAAAATAAAGGTCCTACACTATTACAACCATATTGAACAGCAAGAAAAAATGTAAAAAACAAAACAAAATAAAAGAAAGGAAAACAAGTTCTTCGATCCAGGCAGTAGTGCCCTTCGATTTAACTCTTCCTGGCTTCTTTCGATTGGGCCTGGAAGGTAGTGTGAGCAAGAACTCTTCGATTTACCAATCTTCTGCTTCTTTCGATTGGCCCTGTAAAGCAGCATGAATATGTATCCTTCGATCATGCCCTTTTTTCTGCTTCTTTCGTTTGAGGTTAGATAGCAGCCTGGGGCGAAGCCTAAGGCTTAGATTCACACATCCTTCCTCCTGTTTTATTTCGTTTGGGATTTAAATAGCAGCATGGCCTGAGGCCATGCTATTATTGTTTCATGGCTAGGTTAGTTCTTAAAAACTGTTTGATAAGCCAAGAAACAAAACCAAAAGATTAGCAATGAAAACAAACTGAAAAGATGGAAACGAAAACAAACCAAAGGATAATAATGATGTTTGAAACGAAAGGAACTAGTTATTTACATGTTATGCTTGAAACAAAAAGCTTAAGGTTAAGAGGACTTACCTTGTTTGACACTGGAATGTAGGTGTTGGACCTTGAGCTGCTGCCCTGGGTGCTCCTGGATTCAAAGGGAAGAAATAAGTATTGTGTTTCTTTGGCTGGATTTGAAAGCAAGAGCAAAATGTTGGGTTGGTGTTTCTCTGGGTTCTGGATTCGAAGGGAAGAAACAAGTGTGGTGTTTCTTTGGATTCTGGGTTTGAGAGTGTGTTAAGTGTTTGAGAGTTTTGAGAGTTTAAGAATTTTTTTTGAAGATTCTTTCCACACCACCCAAAAAATCTCTTCAGCTTGCAAATTGTTTCTCTATTTATAGAGAAAAGGTTAGAGGTGCTGGAGTAACCATGGTTGTAGGATAACAAACCATGGTTTGGTTGAAAATGAAACAAGTTTGATCCCTTTCGCTGCTCCCAAGTTTCAAGTACAAGTAGGGGTGTGATGTCTGTTGGGGACAGGAGATTGGACTTATGCTTTTTGCACTGCTTGCGTTAAGATAAAAATCAGATTGGGAGCTGATTTTGTGATTAAAGTACTCCTTATGAAAAAAGGGTATGTAGGTTTTTGCTATTTTATCCAAGAATAGTATTATCCAGTAGACAAATCTTCGAACCTTTATGTAATGCATCACCAATTTGTGTAAGCCTCTGATTATGTAAAGATTTGGAAGCAACATAGCCTGACAAGTGAGATTTGGAGGATAAGGCTATGAGATTTGCTCAATGTTTTTCAAGCAAGATTGCTTCAACGGGTTCAGATTGAATTCTAAGTATGCTGCTTTAAAGGGAACCAATACTCCAATCGAAGCTTTGTGTGAAGGTGGCTCTTGTCCAATCGAAGGCTTGCCTTCCAGAGGTCACATGGCCAAACGAAGGGTGCATGCAGGAGGTCTCTGCTTTGTGAATCAAAGAAAACATGTAGGGTGCAAATGGAGCAATCGAAGGTTATATGCAGGAGGTCCCTGCTTTGTGGGCGCTAGCATGAAGTGGAATTTTTGCCTTGTCAATTTGGCAAACATGCAAGACCATTGGCTTTTGATTTGAAGGAGAGCTGCAGGAGTCCATTGCTTTGTGACTCCAAGAAAACATGCAAGAGGCCTTTGCTCAAATGAAAGCTTGCATGAAGAGCCACTGTCCAATCAAAACTTTCCTGCAAGAGGTCATATGGACAAACAAAGGATGTAACCCAAACTTGCAATTGAAGGAGGCCACAAGCCCAAACGAAATATGCATGCATGAGGTCCCTGCTTTGTGAATCAAAGGAAACCTTTAGAAGGCCATTACCTTCTGAATCGAAGGAAGCTTTCAGAAGGTCATTTCACTCTGAACCGAAGGAAACCAGTATGAAGCCACTACCTTATGAATTGAAGGACACCAATAGGAGGTCCTTCCCTTTTGAATCGAAGAAGGTTGTTTCAAAGGGAAAAAAATGCCCAGTCGAAGCTTGTATAAAGATAGGATTTTCCCTTGCTTTGTGAATTGAAGCATGCTGGAAAGAGGTAATTTTCTTAATCGAATGCTGCATGCATATATCCATTACTTTATGAATCAAAGCAAGCATGTCAGGGGCCAATGCTCCATCGAAAGATGTAAGCCAAACTTGCATCGAAATAGGCCAAAAGTCTAATCGAAGGATGTGAAATCAAAGCTGGCATGCTCTTTTTTGATTTGATGTTTGAAAGCCTAATTGTACTTGTGCAAATTTGAACTTTTGAAAATCCTTGTGAGGAAATGTCTTGAGAAATAAGAGGGAAAATTTTGGGGTACAACAACAGTCCCTGTTCAATCTTCTTAAACCTGAAGAGTTAGATTGGAGAGTCTGCCATTCGTGACTTGAAGGTGGAAGATGATTGAACACTAGAGTGCCCAGAAATTTGCACTCGATGATGTGGTGGTTGATTGTGTAGGGAATGGGCTTAAAGATTCCATTTGGAGAGGTGATGGAGAGTTGTCGGAGATGGGCTTATAGATGCCACCCAAAAGTGATTGTTGACAAAAATTTAGACTAAGTCTAAACTTGACTTCAACTGGAAAAGAATCAGAATAAATCTTTGGAGCGATTTATCTGAACCAGAGAAAGTGTCTACTTGAACGAAATCAGGATAAACCATTGATCGATTTAAACTGAACCAACATGGGTTTGAATAAAGTGTTTGTCGCGTAGATAGTCACTTTGTCCTGTATCGGGAATTGATCTACAATCAATTTGTTCACAGATAGTTGTCTTGTCTTGTTTCATGTATTAATCTGGAACTTGTTTTTTTGTTGGTAAGTATGAAGCTTGATTGTGACAGATAGTGAAGGAATCTTGGAAAATTAATACCTCAACAGATAATGAAGGAATCTTGGATTATTACCACCTCAACAGATAATGAAGGAATCTTGGACGATTACTACCTCAACAGACAATGAAGGAATCTGGGACGATTACTACCTCAACAGATAATGAAGGAATCTAGGACGATTACTACCTCAACAAATAATGAAGGAATCTTGGACGATTACTACCTCAACAGATAATGAAGGAATCTTGGATGATTGTTACTCCAAAAGATAATGAAGGAATCTTGGATGATTACTACCTCAACAGATAATAAAGTAAACTTGGACGGTTACTACCTCAAAAGATAATGAAGGAATCTTGGACAATTACTACCTCAACAGATAATGAATGAATCTTGGACGATTACTACCTCAATAGATAATGAAGGAATATGGGACAATTACTACCTCAACAGATAATGAAGGAATCTGGGACGATTACTACCTCAACAAATAATGAAGGAATCTTGGAAGATTACTACCTCAACAGATAATGAAGGAATCTTGGATGATTGCTACTCCAAAAGATAATGAAGGAATCTTTGACGACTGCTACTCCAAAAGGTAATTAAGAAATCCAAGCTTGATTTTGTCTTGGAGAAGTTTACAGATAGTTAACGACACTTATCTATTGATTGATCTTTTCCTGAAAAGGTAAAGAGTTAGTTGTATGCAATGTCATGATGTATACATTGTGTAATGATGTTCTCGAAATAAATGAGATTTGTGCTATATGTATTTTGTATGCATATGCTATGCATGTTGTTGAAGTGTATCTCTGTCTTGGAAAATAAATCCTTGACAAATGCTGGGGAGTTTTGGGAAGTTAAATCCCGAACTGTTGTTGTGGATAAAGAGTACGCACATCTTCAGACCTTGCTTAGAATGTTTCCACTGGGGATTCCCGTTTTGAGGAGAAATCTGCTGGGGAAGATTGGCTTTGGCTTGAGAAATCTTTGTGGAGAATGTTGATTTCTGCTTGGGGAAAAGAGTTCGTGAGTTTTAGGTGTCCGTTTCTCTATTGGGGAGTTATCTCTTGATGGAAGAGAAAGGAAGTTAATAACTTGTTGGGGATAAAAAAGTTAAATGTTATCTGGTTGTCTCCCAGGTTTTGCAGCAACTCACAGGGGATTGTAGAAAAGTTTACTAGGGAAGAGGAGTTGTGGTCCCTTGACTTGTGATAGTCGGAGAGGCAAACTCAAACTTGGGAATCTCAAAGTTTGTTGGGGAAATAAACTATATTGAATAAAATATTTGACGAACTGCTGGGGAGGTGTTTTCTTTGGGCAGAACTCCTCGAGGATTCTTCTTGAGACCAGTTCAGCTGCGGAGAGGTTTTCTGGAGATTGAAACTCTGGCTGAGGATTGCATGAATCCAAATTTATAGGGATAATTCTATGGGGATATCCATGAATTTGACTTTATGGGTTTTGGACCCTTGTCTGTGAAGAATATTCTGTGGGGACTTGACTGGGGATCACCCTATGAAGAGGACTTGATGGGAGATTTGTCACTGCCCCTAGTAGTAAGTGTTATAGCATTGCCATAAAATGTTTGCTTAGCCGTACATGACCCTTTGTTGGAATTCATGTTCAATGCCCCAAGTGATTCAGATGCAGACCTGCCCCTGGTTACTTAGCACTTCTTGAGAGATTTCTTTGGAATCTTGATTTGACTGCCCCAGATGAGTTGGACAGTAACATGTCAGTTCCCCTTGATTATGGGAGATTTGTCATTGGAAGTTTCTTTCCCTTTGAAGTGATTCTTGTTTATTGGGAGAGTTTTTGTTCATTGGATATTCTCCGTGTGAACTTCTCTGTTGTCAACAATTGGCTATACGCAAACAGTGGTATTCAAATAATGAAAAGTTTATGTTTGTCTTGAATTTTTTGAAAATGAATTTTTAGAAAATCAAAGAATTTTATAAGAATATGAATTCAACTTAGGATTTACAGTAAGCCGTACAGGAGTCATGATACCTTTTGTAACAGTATGTTTTCGAACTAACCCATGCTTTAATTAGGACTTTTAAAGGGTTGTAGCGTGGCTTGGTTCACGGTTTAAGAAACAAAGGATAAGGCTCAAAGTGTATTTATACCCAGCTCGTTCTCCATGATGTTCTCCAGTCTTAAACCTAATTAATTGTGCGTTTGAATTCCCATTGAGTCTGGAATGACATTTTGGTGATGGTTTAGAAACTTGGAAGTTATTTGTGAAGGCAATCATTTTTGCAACATTTTTCATGTTTGTCGAGGATCTGTAGTGACCTCTTTTTTTGATTTATTGTCCCTAATTTTTGCCTGAATGTTCTTGTTTTGAGATTATAGCCAGCGGGATGCCTCCTTTTTTCTTAAGTCTCCTTCGTAGGTTTTAACTCAATGGGCTTTTCTTGTGAGAAATAATGACTGCCTATTTTTGGGGAACCATCACCATTCTTTTGAATTAGAAGTATGTTTTTGACGTCACTAGTTGTATACGAAGTGAAAGCTTATGATTGAACGCACATTTGAATTAACTGAGAAACTACCTTGTCCCGGGTTTTGATTAAAGGTTTCAATTTGTGTGAAAAAGAAAACTCCTACTTCTTTGGCTCAAAGGGGTTGACTAGGTATTATCTTCCTTATAACTTTAGTGTTTAGGGATTGAAAGAATGCTTGTACATCATCAGCAAGGTCTGTCTAAAAGCATACTGTATGAGATTATGGTATTGTTTTCGTCATCCTCCCTCAAAAGGTTTGCAATTTTTTAAACAAGAGTTGAATATCATACAGGGAGTAAAAAGCATAGTTTAAATATAATGAAAACGAATGGATTAATTCAAGACAAGCATATGTAATTCATTGATAAAACAAAGTTTAACATTGTGATACGGTGGCAGAAACGACTGTTATATACTGGTTTGCATTTTTTTTCTTTGCAAATGTCGCGGTAAGCAAGAGTCGCCACCGACTTTTCTTTTATCCAACAAAGAAAAGGGTGAAAAGAACAGAAAAAGACCTATTTCGAGATTTTCTGAGTAAGGCGGTAGATTATGGAAAGGGAAGGTGTTAGCACCCTTTGCATCTGTGGTTTTCCACGGACTCTTAGGTACTAGCTCATTTTTTAAAATTGTTTGTGTGTTTTTGTGTTTTGAAAGTTTTTGTTTTCTTTATGGTAACTCTTGTATCAGTCTTCAAGAGTGTGATAAAGCATTTTTGAAAGTAGTTTTTGAAAGTGTGCAAGTGTGAAAAAATTGTTCTTTGAGCAAGTACCTAAGAGTTATCTACCTACTCAAAAAATGATGTTATTTTTCTCCTTTCCTTTATATAGTGTATCCTACTATTAGTGAGTAGGTATCCCTATCGTTGGATGTTGAGGGACTATCGAAAGAGACACTATGGTCATTGAAGGCAACATGTAAAGATATCTTAGCATTTCGAAGGGACTGTCATCATATAGGCAACATCGAGGGACAAGATCATTTATCGAAAGGCAACTCGAGGGATATTTAGGGACCTTGATCTTTTATGATGACTTTTATACCGAGGGTCTTTGCTAAGATATCCCTACGTTCAAGGGACATGACCATTTCTGAGGCAACCGAGTGAGGAGTACCCTAAGGATGTAAGCGTGAGAAGTGTGTTTTTTCAGTTATATTATCTTGAAGTTAGTGATCTAATATTAATTTGATTTAATCTTGTCATGCACTCCTACTTACTAGTAATTATATACAATCATACAAAAATATAAAAAGCGAGAAATAAAGGTTCCTACGCTATTACAGGGCTTTGGTGTAGATACATAATAATGGACGAAAAGTAAAGTGCGGAAATTTAAGTCCTAAACTATTACAACCGTAAGCAGTTACAATATTGTAAAAGATGCGAGAATAAGTTAAATGCGCGCGAGATAAAGATGAACGTCTAAAATCTAAGAAAATACTAAGTAAAAAAAACTTATTTGTTTTTTTTTTGTCAAGAAAACTATTAAATAAAAATGAGGGAAATTAATTTTTAATCCTAATTAATTAAATCAATGCAAACAAAGACTAACCCTAATATATATTTTTTGATTTTTAAGAAAATATTTAGATGAAAAGAATCTAAGTCTAATTAATTTTGAAATAAAAATAAAGCCCAAATAATTAATTAAGCTAATTTACAAAGTTAAGGTTAATTCTAAGTCTATTTTATTTTAATTAAAAAAATGGAAACGTCAAAGTTTAATTAATTAATTAAATAAAGAAGTTAATTACATTAAAATATCTAATCTTATTTTTTTGTGATTTTGTGATTATTTATTTTTTATGATTTGTTAAAAAATGAAAATATAAA
The DNA here is from genome assembly GCA_948472305.1 of Vicia faba. Classification (NCBI taxonomy): domain Eukaryota; kingdom Viridiplantae; phylum Streptophyta; class Magnoliopsida; order Fabales; family Fabaceae; genus Vicia; species Vicia faba. The sequence goes on from OX451736.1 coordinate 278,203,240, forward strand.
ATAAAAAAAAATACTAAAAGAAAATATAAAAAAACATATGGGCCTGGATGTACAAAAAAACTGAGTGGGGGGTGTTAAGTAAAAAACGTTTGGCTCAAATGATGAGAAACCCAACTTGCTTCTAGATTCAGTATGGATGTGCCTGGAGGGTGCATGGTGCTCCGCGTATTTGCATGCATTGGATTTGAATTGGCTATGATCTGATGGTTCAGATTGGTGGTCCATGATGCGCGTGTAGGATGTATCAACATTGGATCTTGAAGGGAAAAGTATGAGAAGAAATGTCAAAACCTGGGGATCGAACCCAAGTTCCTGAACTTCACACACACACACACTTCACCACTAGGCCAAATCTGTTCAATTGTTAGTATATTCGCAAGCAAGCAATATAATATAAAACATGCACTAATGCCAGCTCATCAATGCGCGCCTTCACTGTGGGTCCCTGTATTTCAAACGGGTGAATCAATGACCACAATCTGGCCATGTCAGCTGCTGCTGGAGTCAGCTGAAGTCAAACACGTCGGAGCCAACTCCGATCCTCTTCTCCGGCAGCCCCAAATTTTGACCTACAAAAAACTCAAATGTTAATGGGTGGTAGGGACCCTACCCCCCCCCCCCCCCCCCCCAAAAAAAAAATTGATGCCACTGAGTTCAATGGTGGCCTTAGATTGGCCGGAAACGAGCTACAAACGGAGCTATGACGCAAATGTAAGAAACACGGTCAAAAATGGCAAATGGTCATGCACACGTCCAAGCAAGCGTATAGGGCTCCTTTTCAGATCTAATCATCATCCTAATCACATCTAAGCACAAAACATCAATAACAAACGCATAAATTTAAGGTTTCGAGAATAAGAATTTTATCGATCAAAGAGTGGAAGTTTGGCTGCTTCTGGACACAACGAGGAGTGCAAATGGTATGGATCTGCTCCTGGTAGAGTCAGAAAGGAGGATGGACGCTTAGAATCTATTGAAAGTGGCTGGAGAACAACCTTTCTGATTGTCCTAACTTTGAGAAAAATGGAGAATTTTGAGAACTTCCTCTAGATAGCTTTTTTTTCTGTCCCTTATGCTTGCATTGTGCTGGATTTATATAGAGGAAGAGAAAGCTTGCAAATAAGGTAAGAAAATATGAAAATAACTATTGTGTTTAAGACCATGATTCATGATTTGAAAATATGCCAAAAATGGATATTTCATGCTAAGTTGATGATGACTGAACCTGGACACTATTTGCACGTGATTATGGGTTTCAAGATGACTCAAAACAATAGCCCAAATGCCTAAGCCCAATTCCAAATAATTCATACAATTTATTTTATATTTACTTGAAATAAATTAAAATAAATATGTAAAAACTAGGTAAAAAATACAAGCCCATGAAAAAATAATATTAGAGGTCCTCTATGACCTTAGGAAGATATTTGAATCTTAAAAAGTTAGGCCATTGACCCAAAAATTCAAATTTGCTAAATGCACCAATCTTGAAATTTCCAAAGTTTTCCCAACTTGGGAAAGCCATAACTTGCTCAATTCTTATCTCATGATGATGATCTTGTACTTTTTGGAAAGCCCAAGATATATACTTCAATCCCTATTTTTATCAATTTTGCATTTGAAGATTTTATCTTGATGTAAAAGGTCTTGGAAAATAGTGGCTTTTGTTGAATTTCTGAAGATGACCTGTAATGTTTGGGCTCATATCTTTCAAATGGTGTATTTCTTGATATTGGGGATGAATATAAGTTTTAGGGAATTGTATTATCTTCAAAATGAGCTTTGGTTGGAAAATTTGTGATAAAGTATGAGAAAGTTATGCTTGTTTAAAGTTTGGTTAACTTTTCCTATAGAAACCCTAATTTGCCATTTTTGACTTGTAATGGGTTAGGGGCATTTATTGGGGAGTCATGATCAACCCTTGATCAAATGATGGATATCACTTCAAAATGTTGATGTTGACCAAAAATATTGAAGTTTGACTGTATATGTGCGACATTTGACTTTTGACCTAGCATAGTTGATTTTCCAATACTTGAGCAATTGATTGAGTAAACTTGTTGAGCAAGGCATGAAACTTGGCCAGTATGATCTTGAGGACATATTAGGACAATGGAGAACATTTGAGACCATTTTATCTCAACCATCTTGATGAAAATTGAAACCCTAGTTGGGGGGTCCACTGCCCTATAAGGAGAATTTGTCTGGTCAATTCTTGGTCAACCTTGAGCAATTGAGAACCTCTAAGAGTATGTCTTGTGTGAAGATGGGAGGGAAAATTTTGGGGTACAACAGCTGCCCCTGTTCAATCTTCTTAAACCTGAAGATTTAGATTGGCTTGTCCGCCTTTCGTGATCTGAAGGTGGAAGATGATTGAACAATAGAGTGCCCAGAAATTTGCACTCGCTCAAAGTGAGACTGCTGGTGAATAATAACGAGAATGGGATTACATATTCCATTTGGAGAAGGTAACTGAAGACTATCAGATATGGGCTTAAAGATACCATCCAAGGAATATGACAGAGAGTTGTCGTAGATGGGCTTAAAGATGCCATCCGAGGAATATGACGGAGAGTCATCGGAGATGGGCTTAAAGATGCCATCCAAAATAGATGCTGACTTCATAAGGAGTCTCTTTGTGGGGATTCCTGTTCCTACTGTCCGAGGAGGAGTCCGCTGGGGAATATTTTTTAGGGGAATAAATTCTAGGAGCTTCGGTTGTCCATTACTCTACTGGGGAGTCATCTCTTGACTGAAGAGATGGAAGTGAACTTCTATCTGGTCAAATTCCAGGCTTTGCAATGACTTGTTGAGGATGATAAGGTTGACTGTTATCCGGTCGTATTCTAGGCTTCACAACGACTTACCGATGAAATGAGATTAAATTGTCATCTGGTCATACCAAAGGCTTTGCAGTTTCTCCAACAGTACAGGTCTTGATTTATCTTTGACTGGATAAGAATTAGAAAAATCTTAGTGTCGACTTAACTGAACCAGAAAAGGTCTACCAGAAAAGAATCAATAACAAATCAATGGTCGGTTCAAACTGAACCAACAGAGGTCTTGGTTTATCTTTGACTGGATAAGAATCAAAAAAATCTTAGTGTCAATTTAACTGAACCAGAAAAAGGTATATCGGAAAAGAATAAATAACAAATCAATGGTCGATTCGAACTGAACCAAAAGAGGTCTTGATTTATATTTGACTGGATAAGAATCAAAAAAATCTTAGTGTCGATTTAAATGAACCAGAAAAGGTCTACCGGAAAAGAATCAGTAACAAATTAATGGTCGATTCAAACTGAACCAACAGAGGTCTTGGTTTATCTTTGACTGGATAAGAATCAGAAAAATATTAGTGTCGATTTAACTGAACAAGAAAAAGGTCTTTAATTAACTTTGATTGGATAAGAATCAAAAAAATCTTAGGATCTATTTAACTGAACCAGACAAAAGTCTTGGAACATCTTCAACTGGAATAAGAATCAGAGAGATCTTAGTGTCGATCTGACTGAACCAGAGAAGGTCTTTAATTAACTTTGGCTGGATAAGAATCAGAAAAATATTATAATCTATTTAACTGAACCATACAAAAGTCTTGGAATATCTTCAATTGGAATAATAATAAGAGAGACCTTAGTGTCGATCTGACTGAACCAGAGAAGGTCTTTAATTAACTTTGGCTGGATAAGAATCAGAGAAATCTTAGGATCGATTTAACTGAACCAGACAAAAGTCTTGGAATATCTTCAACTGGAGTAGGAATCAGAGAGGTCTTAGTGTCGATCTGACTGGACCAGAGAAGGTCTTTAATTAACTTTGGCTGGATAAGAATAAGAAAAATCTTAGAATCGATTTAATTGAACCAGACAAAAGTCGTGGAATATCTTCAACATGAATAGGAATCAGAGAGATCTTAGTGTCGATCTGACTGAACCAGATAAGGTCTTGTAAGGACATCTTTATGAGAAAAATGTTAGACGTGGCTTTTGAGAAGACTACCATGTCACATAAGTAGTCAACGGTGTTTGTTGATTTGATCTTTTCCCTGAAAAAGGCAAAGAGTTAGTCATATGCAATGTCATGATGTATGAAATGCATTGTGATGATGTTCTCAAAATAAATGAGATTATGTTGTATGCGGTGTGTATGTGCATGGCATGATGTATGAATATGGGATGCTATTGCGATATTTCTTAGTCGGGGAAAGTAAATCCTGGACTTCTACTGAAGAGTGTTGGGAAGCTGAGTCCTTCATTTCCGCTGAGGATGATAAATGATTATGATTTGCCTGAGATTTCCTCTTTCTGTTTGAGGATATTCTCTTGGGGATTGATTCTACTTGAAAATAACTCCATGGAGGGAGGATGTTCTATTGGGAGATTTATCCATTGTAGAGACATAAACTTTGTTGGGGTCTGAACTTCTGCAATTAGAGAAATAAACTCTACCCGGGAGGCGGTTTTATAAACTGTTTGCAATTATAAAGCTCGGCTGGGGAACACAGATTTCAGCTTTTGACTGGAGAATGTAATTCCTGCTTGGGGAAGGAGAGATCAAAACTTCGGTGGTTTATACTCTGTGGGAACATAGATGTTACGGGGTCGTATGTAACAGTGACCTTGTTTCAAATTGTTTCTTCCCCTTTACCTGCTGGAGGGAGTAATTGTCGGGACTACAAATTGTTTTTTAGACTTTACCCTGTTTCTTAAAGTCATTAGCGACTGCCTTTCTATTTTTTATGCAAGTATTTGTGAACAGTATTCATATTTAAATGCATATGTCAAGAATAAGTCATTAGAATTTTTTGCAAAACAAAACAGAAAAGGAAAAACAAACAGTTTTGTACTTTCAAGGAATGATTTGTATTGATTTTTTGAAGTTCGCCTATAACATGCATTTCGTACAAAGAGACTGATGTTCTAGTAGGAGAACACCACCGTAAGAAAAAATGAAAACTACACAAAATAGTGTACAAAGAGAAAACAGCTATGTGTAAAAATTCCCATTGAGTTTCAATTCTGCTATTTCCCCTATGTCCTTGAGCGTCTCATCACTTAGCTAATTGTCTGAAGCTGAGTGGATTGATCGGTACCGTTTGAGCTAGGTAGTTGATACTGAAGTCTAGTCACAAGGTGATTCAATGGGACATAGTGGTACGCTTTAACTCCCTAAGTTTTTCCTGGACCTCCCTCTCGGGTTTTCAGTCCACCGGGATACCCTTTTTTGCCCAAGCCTCCCTTTCAGGTTTTCGACTTGTCGGGTGTACAGATTTTTTTGTATTTATCCCTAATTTTTGCCCGAACCCTTTTGGTTCGCCGGGATGCCCTTATTTTTGCCTAGGCCTGTCAACCTAGCGGGTCTTTATTTACGTGTAGTATCTTTTCACTATGTCCGGATTCACAGGGTGAGTAAGGTCGTCACCATCCATGGTGGTTAGAATCATGGCTCCACCAGAAAATATGTTTTTTATCACAAATGGCCCTTCGTGCATGGGAGTCCGTTTACCCCTGGGATCACCTTACGGCAGTATGATGCGCTTGATTACCAGATCACCCACTTGATATACTTGACATCTGACCTTTTTGTTGAAAGCCTTGATCATCCGTTTTTGATACATTTGACCATGACAGACAACAGTAAGCCTTTTCTCATCAATCAGATTCAGTTGATCAAGTCGAGTCTAGATCCAATCATCTTTGCTCAAACCCACATCCTTCATGATCCTCAAAGAAGGAATCTGGACCTCAATTGGCAGGACAACCTCAATACCATACACCAGAGAATAAGGTGTTTCCCCTGTTGATGTACGTGCTGAGGTGCGGTAACCATGAAGAGCAAATGGTAACATCTCATACCAATCTTTGTATGTCACTGTCATCTTCTGTATGAGTTTCTTAATGTTCTTGTTAGAAACCTCCACAGTGCAATTTATCTTCGGCCGGTAAGGGGAAGAATTATGATGCTGGATCTTGAATTGCTTACAGAGTTCGGTGATCATTGTATTGTTGAGATTTGTACCATTGTCAGTGATGATTCTCTCTAGCACACCATACCGATAAATCAGGTTATGCTTGATAAACTGCGCCACAACATTCTTGGTAACAGTAGAAAAAGAGGCAGCCTCAACCCACTTCGTGAAGTAATTAATGGTCACTAGGATGAAGCAAATGCCCCACATTGCAAAGGGCCAAGGAGCCGTCAATACTTTCAAGGGAACCGGAGGTACATGTACTTAATCAGCATAGATCTGACATTTGTGACAAGTTTGGGAATGCTGATAACAGTCTGCTTCCATAGTGGACCAATAGTATCCTTCCCGTAGGATCTTTTTAGCCATGGTATGTCCACTAGAGTGGGTTCCAAAGGTACCTTCGTGTAAATATGCCATGATCCTCTCTGCTTCGCTCTTGTCTACACAACAAAGTAAAGTAGAGTCATGGTTGCGTTTGTAGAGTATTCCGTTGCTGAGGAAGAACTTTGCGGAGAACCTTCTCAGAAACTTCTTATCATTGACAGATGCCCCCTCAGGGTATTCTTGAGCCTCGAGATACCTTTTCACTTCAAGAAACCAAGGTTTGTATGCTACCTCTTCAGTGTCAATCTCATAGCAGTATGCTGGTTCATCCAACCTCTCAATGATGATCTGAGGAGCCTCGTTGTCCCACTTGACCTTGAACATAGATGACATAGTAGCTAGCGCGTCTGCTAACTGATTCTCTTCTCGTGGAAAATGTTCAAAGGTGACTTCTTCAAAGTGTGGAAGCAATGTCAGCACATGTTCTTTGTAAGGGATAAGATTCGGGTGCTTCGTGTCCCACTCTCCTTCTGATCTGACTTATTACCAATGCTGAATCCCCGAATACGCTCAAGAATTTGATCCTCAGGTCAATAGCAGCTTTGAGACCCATAATGCATGCTTCATACTCCACCATATTATTGGTATAGTTGAAACATAATTGGGCGGTGAAGGGAGTATGACAGCCCTCGGGAGATATGATTACGGCACTGATGCCATTGCCGAGTGCGTTGGAGGCTCCATCAAAAACCATAGTCCATCAGGATCCTTCCTTAGGTCCTTCATCCCATCCAGGTTCTTCACAGTCAGTCACTAACATAATGTTCTTATCCGGGAATTCAAAGTTCATGGATTGGTAGTCATCCACAGCCTGATGAGCCAAATGATCAGCTAGTACACTTTCCTTGATTGCTTTCTAGGTCGTGTATTGGATATCGTATTCGGTCAAGATCATTTGCCATCTTGCTATTCTTCCGGAGAGAGTGGGCTTTTCAAATATGTACTTGATCGGATCCATCTTAGATATCAACAAAGTGGTATGAGTCAACATATATTGTCTCGGTCGGCGAGCAGCCCATGCCAAAGCACAATAAGTTTTCTCGAGCAGTGAGTATCTTGGTTCACAGACGGTAAACTTTTTGGTAAGGTAGTATATTGCGTGCTCTTTTCGACCGGACTCGTCATGCTGCCCCAACACACACCCCATTGAATTATCTAACATTGTTAAGTACATTATCAAAGGTCTTCCTTCAATTGGAGGCATCAGAATTGGAGGCTCTTGAAGGTATTTTTTTATTCTCTCGAAGGCAGTCTGGCATTCGTCATTCCATTTCACCACTTGATCTTTCTTCAGGAGTTTGAAGATTGGCTCACAAGTAGCCGTTAAATGGGAAATGAACCTGGAAATGTAATTTAGGCGTCCTAAGAAGCCTCTGACCTCCTTCTCAGTGCGAGGAGCCGACATCTCTTGTATAACCTTCACCTTTGCATGGTCTACCTGAATGCCCTAGTTGCTAACAATGAAACCTAGGAGTTTACCAGACCTTACCCCAAAGGTGCACTTGTTCGAGTTTAACCCCAGCTTGTACGTCTTCAACCTATCAAATAACTTTTGTAGATGATCAAGGTTCTCTTCCTCAGTTTGAGACCTGGCTATCATGTCATCAACATAAACCTCTATCTCATGGTGAATCATGTGATGAAACAGAGCTGCCATAGCTCGCTGATAGGTTGCCCCAGCATTCTTCAACCCAAATGGCGTCACTTTATAACAGAAAGTGCCCCACTGTGTGACGAAGGTTGTCTTCTCCATGTATTCGGGTTCCATCTTGATCTGATTGTAACTAGAGAAACCGTCCATGAAGGAAAAGATCTTATGCTGCACGGTGTTGTCAACCAGAACATTAATGTGGGGAAGCGGAAAGTCATCCTTGGGGCTTTCCCTGTTCAAATCTCGGTAGTCCACACACATCCGTACCTTCTCGTCCTTTTTAGGCACCGGGACTACGTTAGAAACCCATTGAGGATAAGATGTGACAACTAGGAACCAAACATTGAACTGTTTCATAACTTCTGCTTTGATCTTCTCTGACATTTCAGGGCGCATACGACGAACCTTCTACTTTACTGGAGGGAAATCTTCTTTAGTTGGTAGAAGGTGAACCACAATATCCGTATCTAGTCCTGGCATGTCCTCATATGACCAGGAAAAGATCTCGACATAATCATGCAACATCTCTATCAACCGCTGTTTGACACCAAGCTCCAGATTTGCACCTATCTTGACTTCTTTTTTGTCTTCTTATGTGCCCAAATTCATTGTCTCAATTGGCTCTTCATGAGGCTGTATAGCGCTTTCTTCCTGCCGTAACAGCCTAGAAAATTCTCTGGGTACCTCACAATCTTCCTCACCTTCGTCCTCGGCTTGGTTGATCGGATTTTCAAAGTTATAACCGGCAATAGCAGAACTGTTATCAATGGGATCCAGAGTGGATATGGATCTGCAGTTTGATACGTGAGTGTGTGTAAGAGCATAGTTGTATAGACAAAGTAAAAGCAGCAAAGAAAAAAACAGATAGCATAAACTTTGTATGCAGAAACGTCCAATGCTTTATTAATGACATATGAGATTAGAACATGATAACCCTCACAAATAAACCATTGTGCCCCGGGTAAGACATAAGGCCATAGATTTTATACTGTTTAATTATTACATATCCAAAACAAAAAGACAATTACTTCTGAATAAAAGTAATTGGTACAAAGTCTTTAGCCGTCCAGTTACTGGGTCCACCATTGGTAGTAGGGAAATCCAGCTATCCATGTCATAGCTACCGTCAGCATCTTCTGTGGCGGAGACCACATTAATAACATTGATTCCCGGGCCATGCTTGGGCATGGGTGCAGTTATGATGTTGGGAGTCTCAGGGGGATCAAATTCAATCTCATTTGCCTCGATCAGGTCCTGCACCTTGTTCTTCAAAGCCCAACAGTCGTTCGTGTCATGCCCCAGAATCTCAGAATGTAGGCGCATCGAGCATTTGGATTGTAGCAGGGAGGGGCAGTATTAGGATTCTTCAGGGCTTCCCTCAAAGTTACCAGATTGGACTTCAATAATTGTGGCAAAACTTGAGACAAAGTCATATTTATCCGGGTAAACTGTCTTACTGACCTTTCTGCTCTAGGCTGATTGTTCCTTTGCTGAGTAGGTGCAGGTTTAGAGATCATAACATCCCCTACTGCTGGACAGCTTTCAGTCCTGTCCTGATTTCGTTGATTGTATACAACACTAACCTCCTTTTTCCCTACGAAAGGTTTCTTTCCTGCACTTGAAGAGGCATCCTTCTGAATCTTGCCACTCCTAATTCCAGCTTCCACTCTTTCTCCCTTCAAGATCAACTCAGTAAAGCCAGATGAGGAACTTCCAATCAGATGATTGAAAATGGCCCAGATAGGGTATCCAGAAACATATCCACTAGCTCCCTATCAAAAAGGGGGGTTGGAATCTTCCTGCTAAATCCCTCCACTTCTGAGCATAGTCTTTAAAGCCCTCGCTCGAACCCATAGACATACTTTGGAGTTGTGTACGGGTAGGAGCAAGGTCTGCTTTATACTGATACAACCAGGTCTTTACAATTATGAATGTTGGTCCTTTCCAGCTGGTAGAACCACTCTAATTGAGTTCCGAATAGACTGTCTTGAAAGAAGTGGACCCATAAGTCCTTGTCAGCAGTGTGAGGCTGGATCTTCCTCACATAAGATCAGAGGTGCATCTTGGGACATGAAACCCCATCATATTTGGCAAACACTGGCACCTTGAACTTTTTTGGGATGACAACTCAAGACACCAAACCCAACTCTTCAAAGTCCAGCCCAAGAAATTTCTGGACTTCCATTGCACTCAGACGCTCTTCCAGCTGTTTGTACTTTTCATCGGCCGGAGGATACTTCTCTTCATTGTAATCAGTCTCATTGTCAGATTCCCTCAGACTAGGGTCTTCCTATCTTGTTTCCTCCTCTTGATTGTTTCCTTCCTTTGATGAAGTTACCAGTTCAGAGGCTCGCTGCACTGGTCCTCTGATCCTTCTTCCCAGATTCACTAACTCAGTTGGCTTCTTTGGCTTCTTCTTTTCTTTAATAAGCAAGGCTTTCAGTTCTTCTTGCCCCTTGGTCAGATCCATGATCATCTGTTGAAACTGGGCATTCTGAGTCTGTAGATCCTTCACTGTTTATTCCAGAGCCATTGCTGAAATAAACAACGAAGAGGATGAGAAACCTGCTTTGAAACCTGCTTATGCAATGATATGTATGATATATATATGCAATGTTTTCAAGGATTTCTAAGACTCAAATTTTCTTAAACAGAAAAATAGCAAACGTTAATTGCATCAAGAATTTTTATTGGTCACAACGATGCCTCTTGGGCTTACAAAGGGGGGCTTACAAAGGGAACAAATCAACAATAAAATTTCCCAAGCAAAAGGAAGATTCAAGTTTCCCGTGGGCGCATCCTCTTTAGTGAAATGTAGGCATTTATTTTCCTCTCTTCCTGAAGTAACCAGGTGATCTCTAGAACCTTCTTCTCATTAGCGTAGACTTGGGCTTCGAAAGTATCTCGTTCTTCTTTAAGTTGGATCCAGGATTTTCGCAGCTCCTCAAAATCAGTTGGCATATCAGGATAAAGAACAACATAAGGAGTGTCTCCTTCAGCAATTGGCTCCACAATCACAGGTAAGATGGCGGGGTAAGGCATCATAAGACATTGAGCACGAGCTCGCACCCATTTGAGGTAAGGCTCAAGAGTGATGGAATTCTTGTTCCCCAGTGTCTTTCTGTCAACTCTATTTATCATGCCCCAAGCTCGAATGAACCTCTTACGATAACCCTGAACATCACTGTCATAGTCAAATGTAATTCCTTGGACGAGCGTGTCGTGAGGACCATCCCTTCTAGCATAACCAAACTGACGCAATGCTAAACAAGGATTATAAGTGATTCCTCCCATAACGCATAAGAGAGGGACATTAAGGGATTCCCCACAGCGATCAATGATGGTAACATTCTCCGAGGATCACGAACACCAATGAATATCTGAATGTGTAAGGGACATCAGCCTATGAGACCATCTCATACCCTGCTCATTTCTCAAGATAGATCGGGGTAGGTGAGAAATAAACCACCTAGCCAATAGAGGAGTGCAACACAGAAGGGTCCCTCTTCTCTTTATAGTGCGAGTATACAGAGAATGTAGAATATCACCAAGTAAGGTAGGCACCGGATTATGCGACAAAAAAAACTTAAGTGCATTTACATCTATAAGTTGGTCCGTGTTAGGGAATAGTACCATCCCAGAGATGAGAAGGGCCAACACCTCCTCAAAATCTTGTAAATCCAGGCTATCCCAAAGATAGTGGGCTTTCTCAAATAGAAACTTAGCTGGAAATCCTTGGACACTTCTTCTGGGTTCCCAATTTGCCACTACATCAGACCATTGTAAAGACAGAGCTTGAGAAATCTCTTCAGGCTTTGGGTCTCTTTCCGTACTGTTGAATGGTAGCTGATTAATGATTGGTACCCCCAATAACTGAGAAAATTCCTCCATAGTAGGCACTAGATGGTAATCAGGGAAGGTGAAGCTGTGGTGGAACGGGTCAAAGAACTTGAAGAGCACCTTTAACATTTCTTCATCAGGGGTTGAAGTGACTAAGTTGAGAAGTCGACCATGTTTTTCAGTGAAGGGAGAGCTTTCAGGAATCCTTGATGCTAATTCCTTGAGTTGAGGAGGTATTTTCACAAGGTTGATTTGGATAGTGTTCCTGCGGGAGGATGTCATGTTCTACAAAAAAAGACAGAGATAAACCCTAGAAAAACCTTGAAATGGTTAGTATGATATGCCATGTTATGATGTCATGAATATGCTAAGAAATCACCGATATAGCAAGCACAAGCAAATCACACCAAAAACCTTAGGTTTAAGGCTTACATGGGTTTTAAGGTTATACCCTCTTGAAGTTGGATTGGTTCAACCTGTCCTATAAATAGTAACCGGGTCCTTAGGGATCTCAATATCACTGATATTTCCCACAAGTTTCGTTCTGATAGGCGACTGACTTGCAACCAAACAAAACTCGGGAGTCAAATCTCAATGAGTGTAGCATCGAGTATCTGCCAACTTTGGGAATAGACCAAAGACGGCCATCTCGCTACGTCCTAATGGCCAAGTTGTTCATTTAAAGTTTCTAAGGTCAGTTGACGCTTTATGACACCACACAACGGCCCCGTATTCTCCTTAATTAACTCAAGGGCTACCGGTACCAACAAAAGTGTCGCATCAACATAGCCATCGCTTCAACCGTGTCGGTATACCCCGCACAGTTTCCACGATCTATTGCTACTTACCTAAAAGGTTTCCCCAGATCCGGGTGTAGGATCTACAGTACCCAAACAAATACCCTTAAAAGTAAAGCAAACAAACAAACAAAGAAACAAAATGATCTAAACCCTAAGGTAAACCCCACTTTTATAATTCCCCAGCTGAGTCGCCAGTTCTGTGATACGGTGGCAGAACCGACTGCTATATACTGGTTTGCGTTTTTTGTTTGCAAATGTCGCGGTAAGTAAGAGTCACCGACGAATTTTCTTTTATCCAACAAAGGAAAGGGTGAAAAGAACAGAAAAATACCTTTTTCGAGATTTTTTGAGTAAGGGGGTAGATTATGGAAAGGGAAGGTGTTAGCACCCTTTCCATCCGTGGTTTTCCACGGGCTCTTAGGTACTAGCTCATTTTTGAAAATTCTTCGTGTGTTTTGAAAGTTTTTGTTTGCTTTATGGTAACTCTTGTATCAGTCTTCAAGAGTGTGATAAAGAGTTTTTGAAAGTAGTTTTTGAAAGTGTGTAAGTGTGAAAAATTGTTCTTTGAGCAAGTACCTAAGAGTTATCTACCTACTCGAAAAAGGATGTTCTTTTCCTCCTTTCCTTTAGATAGTGTTATCCTACTATTAGTGAGTAGGTAGCCCTATCGTTGTATGTTGAGGGACTATCGAAAGGGTCGCTATGGTCATTGAAGGAAATATGTAAAGATATCTTAGTATTTCAAAGGGACTGTCATCATATAGGCAACATCGAGGGATAAGATCATTTACCGAAAGGCAACTCGAGGGACGTTTAAGGACCATGATCTTTTATGATGACTTTTATACCGAGGGTCTTTTTTAAGATATCCCTACGTTCGGGGGACATGACCATTTCCGAGGCAACCGAGTGAGTAGTACCCTAAGGATGTAAGTGTGAGAAGTGTGTTTTTTCAGTTATATTATCTTGAAGTTAGTGATCTACGATTAATTTGATTTAATCTTGTCATGCATTGCTACTTACTAGCAATTATATACAAGCATTCAAAAATATAAAAAGCGAGAAATAAAGGTTCCTACGCTACTACAGGGCTTTGGTGTAGATACATAATAATGGACGAAAAGTAAAGTGCGGAATTAAAAATGCGGAAATTTAAGTCCTAAACTATTGCAACCGTAAGCAATTACAATATTGTAAAAGATGCGAGAATAAGATAAACACGCGCGAGATAAAGATGAACGTCTAAAATCTAAGAAAGTGCTAAGTAAAAAAAAATTATTTGTTTTTTTTTTTGTGTCAAGAAAACTATTAAATAAAAATGAGGGAAATTAAGTTTTAATCCTAATTAATTAAATCAATGCAAACAAAGACTAACCCTAATATATATTTTTTTTATTTTTAAGAAAATATTTAGATGAAAAGAATCTAAGTCTAATTAATTTTGAAATAAAAATAAAGCCCAAATAATTAATTAAGCTAATTTACAAAGTTAAGGTTAATTCTAAGTCTATTTTATTTTAATTAAAAAAAAGGAAAAGTCAAAGTTTAATTAATTAATTGATTAAAGAAGTTAATTACATTAAAATATCTAACCCTATTTTTTTGTGATTTTTTGATTATTTATTTTTTATGATTTGTTAAAAAATGAAAATATAAAATAAATAAAATATACTAAAAGAAAATAAAAAAAACATATGGGCCTGGATGTACAAAAAAACTGAGTGGGGGTGTTAAGTAAAAAACATTTGGCCCAAATGATGAGAAACCCAGCTAGCTTCTGGATTCAGTATGGATGTGCCTGAAGGGTGCATGACGCTCCGTGTATTTGCATGCATTGGATCTGAATTGGCTATGATCTGATGGTTCAGATTGGTGGTTCATGATGTGTGTGTAGGATGTATCAACATTGGATCTTGAAGGGAAAAGTATGAGAAGAAATGTCAAAACCTGGGGATCAAACCCAGGTTCCTGAACTTCACACACGCACGCTTCACCACTAGGCCAAATCTGTTTAATTGTTAGTATAATGACAAGCAAGCAATATAATATAAAACATGCACTAATGCCAGCTCATCAACGCGCGCCTTCACTGTGGGTCCCTGTATTTCAAACGGGTGAATCAATGACCACATCCTGGCCATGTCAGTTGCTGCCGGAGTCAGTTGAAGTCAAACACGCCGGAGCCAACACCGGTCGTCTTCTCCGGCAGCCCCAAATTTTGACCTACAAAAAATGCAAATGTTAATGGGTGGTAGGACCCTACCCCCCTAAATTGATGCCCCTGAGTTCAATGGTGGCCTTAGATTGGCTTGAAACGAGCTACAAACGAAGCTATGACGCAAATGTAAGAAACACAGTCAAAAATGGAAAATGGTAATGCACACGTCCAAGCAAGCGTATAAGGATCCTTTTCAGATTTAATCATCATCCTGATCACATATAAGCACAAAACATCAATAACAAATTCATAAATTTAAGGTTTTGAGAATAAGAATTTTACCGATCGCAGAGTGGGAGTTTGGCTGTTTCTAGGAACAACGAGGAGTGCAAATGGTATGGATCTGCTCCTGGTAGAGTCAGGAAGGAGGATGGACGCTTGGAATCTATTGAAAGTGGCTGGAGAACCAACTTTCGGATTGCCCTAACTTTGAGAAAAATGGTGAATTTTGAGAACTTCCTCTAGATAGCTTTTTTTTAGTCCCTTATGCTTGCATTGTGCTGGATTTATATAGAGGAAGAGAGAGCTTGCAAAGAAGGGAAGAAAATCACACAATAACTATTGTGTTTAAGGCCATGATTCAAGATTTGAAAATATGCCAAAAATGGATATTTCATGCCATGTTGATGATGAGTGAACCTGGACAGTATTTGCACGTGATTGTGGGTTTCAAGATGAGTAAAAACAAAGCCCAATTCCAAATATTTTATACAATTTATTTTATATTTACTTGAAATAAATTAAAATAAATATGTAAAAAATAGATAGAAAATACAAGCCCATGCAAAAATAAGATTAGAGGTCCTCTATGACCATAGGAAGATATTTGAATCTTAAAACGTTAAGCCATTGGCCCAAAAATTCAAATTTGCTCAATGCACAAATCTTGAAATTTCCAAAATTTTCCCAACTTGGGCAAGGCATAAATTGCTCAATTCTTATCTCATGATGATGATCTTGTACTTTTTGGAAAGCCTAAGATGTCTTCTTCAATCCATCTTTTTATCAATTTGCATTTGAATATGTTATCTTGATGTAAAAGGTCTTGGCAAAAATTGGCTTTTGTTGACTTTCTGAAAATTACCCGTAATGTTTGAGCTCATATCTTTCAAATGGTGCCTTTCTTGATCCTGGGGGATGAAGAGAAGTTGTAGGTAATTGGATTCTCTTCAAAGTGATCTCTGGTCGGAAAATTTCTGATAAAGTATGAGAAAGTTATGCTTTGTCAAAGTTTGGTTGACTTTTCCTATAGAAACCCTAATTTGCCATTTTTTACTTTTGATGGGTTAGGAGCATTTCTTGAGGAATCATGATAAACCCTTAATCAAATGATGTATATAACTTCAAAATGTTGATGTTGACCAAAAATCTAGAAGTTTGACTGTATATGGGCCACAATTGACTTTTGACCTAGCACAGTTGATTTTCCAATACTTGAGCAATTGACTGAGTAAACTTGTTGAGCAAGGCGTGAAACTTGGCATGGATGATCTTGAGGACATATTAGGACAATGGGGAACATTTGAGACCATTGGATCTCAACCATCTTGATGAAAATTGAAACCCTAGTTGGGGGGTCCATTGCCCTAGGAGGAGAATTTGTCTGGTCAATTCTTGGTCAACCTTAAGCAATTGAGAACCTCTAAGAGTATGTCTTATGTGAAGATGGGAGGGAAAATTTTGGGGTACAACAGCTGCCCCTGTTCAATCTTCTTAAAGAGTATGTCTTAATAGGTCAGTCAAAATTCCTTGTTAACAGGTCAGTTGAAAGGCCTTGTTAACAGGTCAATCGAAAGACCTTTGTCTCTGTCAATCGAAGAGCGCTATGTGATGCCAATCGAAAGGCACGTTGGAAAGGCCAATCGAAAGGCACTTTGGAGTGTCCAGTTAAAAGGCACTTTGGAGTGGCCAATCGAAAGGCACTTTGGAGTGGCTAATCGAAAGGAACTTTGGAGAGGCCAATCGAAAGGAACTTTGGACAATTTCAAAATTTGTTGCTTTTCTTCAAACAAGTGTTTATAACCACCCATGTAAGAGAAGATCTTGTAAAAAATGATAGGGAAAATTTTGGGGTACAACAGTTGCCCCTGTTTAATCTTCTTAAACCTGAGGATGTAGATTGGCTTGCCTGCTTTTCATGATTTGAAGGTGGAAGATGATTGAACACTAGAGTGCCCAAAAATTTACACTCGTCTGAAGTGATACTGTTGGTGAATAATATTGGGAATGGGCTTACATATGCCATTTGGAAAATGTGACAGGAGACTGTCGGAGATGGGCTTAAAGATGCCATCCACAGAATATGATAGAGAGTCGTTATAGATGGGCTTAAAGATGCCATCTAGATGAATGTTGATTTCATGGGATATTCCTTTGCGGGGATTCCTATTCCTGCTGTCTGAGGAGGAGTCCGCTGGGGAATGTTTTTCAGGGGAATAGAGTCTAGGAGCTTCAGTTGTCCATTACTCTACTGAGGAGTCATCTCTTGACTGATGAGGTTGAAGTGAACTTCTATCTGGTCAGGATCCAGGCTTTGCAGTGACTTGCTGAAGATGATAAAGTTGACTGCTATCTGGTCGTATTCCAGGCTTCATAGTGACTTACTGAGGAAAGGAGATTAAACTGTTATCTGGTCGTGTCTAGGCTTCAGTGATTTGAAGAAATTAAGTTGTTATCTATTCGGATCCAGGCTTTAACTTGAATCTGAGGTGTACCATTATCTGGTCGTATCCAGGCTTCGGTAATTTGAAGAATTTAAGTTGTTATCTGGTCGGATCCAGGCTTCAACTTGAATCTTAGGTGTACTGTTATCTGGTCGTATCCGGGCTTCAGTAATTTGAAGAAATTAAGCTGTTATCTGGTCGGGTCCAGGCTTCAACTTGAATCTGAGGTGTACCGTTATCTGGTCATATCCAGGCTTCGGTAATTCGAAGAAATTAAGCTATTATCAGGTCGAGTCCAGGCTTCAACTTGAATCTGAGGCATACTACTATCCGGTTGAATCCAGGCTTCATAGTAATTTGACAAAGTAAACTGCTATCTGGTCGGATCCCAGGCTTCGCAGCACCTTATATTGTTATTTGGTCGAAATTTAGGCTTCATAATGTCTTTGAAGAAGTGAACTACTATCTGGTCGGATCCAGGCTTCGCAACACCTTATACTGCTATCTGGTCGAAATCGAGGCTTTACAGTTTCTTCAATTGGAATGGAAATTAGAGAGATCTTAGTGTCGATCTGATTGAACCAGAGAAAATATTGGGAGGATATCTCTCTGAGGAAATTGCTGAAGATAACCCTCCATCAGACGTAGCTTTTGAAAAGACTACATGGTCACATAAGTAGCAGTGTTCGTTGATTTGATCTTTCCCTGAAAAAGGAAAAGAGTTAGTCATATGCAATGTCATGATGTATGAAATGCATTTTGATGATGTTCTCAAAATAAATGAGATTATGTTGTATGTGATGTGTATGATCATGCCATGATGCATGAAATATGGGATGTTATTGAGATGTTTCCCGGTCTAGGAAAATAAATCCCAGACTGCTGCTGGAGAGTATTGGGAAGTTGAATCCTTCATTTCTGCTGGGGGTGATGAATAGAGATGATTCATTGGGTATTTCCTCTTTCTGTTTGAGGATAAATTGCCGGGGATTCACTCTGCTTGTGAATTGATTCTTCTTGAGAGTAGGTCTATGGAGAGAGATGTTTGTTGGAAGATTCTTCCGATGTAGAGAAATAAACTCTGTTGGGGAATGAACTTCCGTAGTTAGAGAAATAAACTCTACCCAGGAGGAGGTTTTATAATTGTTTGAAATTGTAAAGCTCGGCTGGGGAACACATACTTCAACTCTCTGCGGGAGGAAGTTTGTTTGAGGAGATAAATCCTGCTTGGGGATGAAGGAGTCAAAACTTGGTTGTTTCTGTCCTGTGGGGAACATAGATGTCATGGGGTCATATGCAATGATGGCTCCATTTCAAACTGTTTTTGTCCCCTGTACCTGTTGGAAGGAGTAACTGTCGGGACTGTAAATTGGTTTTTCTTTTAGACTTTGCCCATGTTTCTTAAAGTCAATAGTAACTGTCTTTCTATTTTTTTATGCAAATATTTTTGAACAGTAATTTTATTCAAATTCATATGTCAAGAATAAGTCATTGGGCGTTTTTGTGAAACAAAACAGAAAAAGAAAAAACAAACAGTTTTGTACTTTCAGAGAATGGTTTGTATTGATTTTTGAAGTTTTGCCTATAATAGGCGTTTTGTACAAAGAGGCTGACATTCTAGCAGGAGAACGCCGCCGTAAGAAGTGAAAATTATACAAAATAGTGTACAAAGAGAAGAAAACAGCTATGTGCAATAATCCCATTGGGTTTCAATTCTGCTATTGCCCCAATGTCTTCGAGTGTCTCATCACTTTGCTGCTTGTCCGAAGCTGGCTGGATTGGTCGGTACCGTTTGAGCTTGATAGTTGATACTGAAGTCTAATCGCAAGGTAATCCAATGGACATAGTGAAACGCTTCAAATCCCTAATTTTTTCCTGGACTGCCCTTTCGGGTTTTCAGTCCACCGGGATACCCCTTTTTGTCCAAGCCTCCTTTTCAGGATTTTGACTTGTCGGGTGTTGTACCCTAAAATTTTCCCTTTCATTTATCAAGATTTTCCTCACAAGACTTCTTGGACTCAGGATAGGATTAGGGTTTGCTCAGCTCAAGGCATCACCTTGCACTGATAACTTGAAATTAGGGTTTGAGTTTGCACAAGGATTTTTGGACTATCAATGCTTCATATGACTTTCATACACTATCTTGGACCCCTAAGATTTTTCATACCAAGTTTCAAGCCTTGAATCACATTTTTTCCTAATCAATTGGACAGTTGACCTAGAAATCAGCTATATTGGGGAAAAAGTCAACCATGGCCAATTTACAGTAAAACTTCATAATTTTTGATCCACAACAACATTTTATGCTCCTATGTACCATTTTATCAAGTTTGGATCACAACTCCTCAAGAAATTTGATCAGATCATCAAAAGGTCAAAATGGTCAAAATTAGAGTTTTGACTGAGAAAGGGCAATTTCTGATTTTTAACCTAGCCAATGGCCAATGGGGTTCACGCATGATTTCAAGGACTCAATAGCATCATCTTGACCTAATCACATAGTTCAAAAGATCTCAAATGCATAGGATTGACAGATGAATTTTGCAGTCAACTGTACACTGAAAAGTCAAACTTTGACTTTTTGGTCAAAATCAAGTTCCAAGGGTCATAATTCATCAAGATATGTCAAAATGTGAAACTTGTTGATCAAGAAAATCAATTTTGCAAATTAGGATTTTAATTTGAAAAATTTTCATAACTTAGAAAATTTCTAAGTATGGAAATTTTCTTATTTTTTCCCAACTTTCCAAAACATTTTCACCATGATGAAATTGGATTCAAAGAAAACTTCCAACATGAAATTTGTAGTCCTCCATGAAATCTACAACTTTGATTCACAAAGTTTTCCCAAAATATTTTTGTATCTCAAGTTATGAGTTTGTGAATAGGGGTCCATAAACTTTTTAACTTAGTGAAAATTTGCCCTAATTTAGGCAGGTTTTTGACCTAACTTCATGGACATTTTTAACCTAGTTCCAAGAAGTATCTCAAAATTCATTTCAAAGATGGATTGTGGAGCATGTTTCAAGCTTTCCAAAATGTCATAGAACTCTCCAAGATCATTTGTGGTTAGGGAGAATCGAAGAAGAGAAAATGGCAATTTGTCACTTTTGTTCAAGCCATGTTTACAATGCTTCCAGTTGCAAATCAGTTCCTAGCATGCTTGTACCTTTCATTACAGGTCCTAATCCCTTATACACTCCATAATTGAATTCTAACTCAATGGCAATGGCTTTATTTTGATCTTTGGAGCATTACACAAAGAATAATTCCATAAATGGCCAAAAGTTCACAATGCCATTTTGATAAAGCAAGCTTTTCCAACTTTACAATTCTTGAGCCATGGACCTGATCTTTTGTTGCAAGCAATATTCACAAATATCAGGCAATGTTTACCAACTATTATCACACCTAGAACTAGCAAGTACAAGCCTTTTGCATAGTCACTTAAACTTTTCTTCAAAAGCAAGAAAACTTGCAAAAGTCAAGATAACTTGTTCATCTGATAAAGGGAGGGTTTGGGCCTCATTCTAGACAACTTCAGAAACTTGTCTCAAGCAGAAACACGAATTCATAGCATTCAAAACTCTCCCAAACACAAAAAACACCAATTTTTACCCAAACAGGGCAACTTCTGCAAATTTCTTGCCAACTCAATATTGACTCGTTCGTTTCTTGATTCTACACTTGAAACACCTTCCATACATCACAGCCAAACTATCCAGGACCTTGTCTTGCAACTGTAATCCCTGTTTCAGACATCACCATTTTAATTTTGGAAGGTTACAGGTTGACTTCTACAAGGAGTTTCAGCCATCTACAAGGCCAGCTAAGCATTGGAAAAGCTTGAGGGAACTTCAAGGAAGCTCACACGATCTTCAGGCCTCACTCAAAGCCCCCCACATTGCCATATCCAAACTCAGTTGAACAAGGTATTTTTCAAATCTCTATCTCTTTATTTAGGCATCCTTAAGTCACGATTTGTAAAGAAAAAATGTAGTCCTTAACTTGCTGAAACTGTACATATGCATAGTTGTTATTTATATTAACCGAGTAGTGAGAATTTGAAGCTTGAAGTTCATGAAAAAACTAGGTCAGAAATTAGGGGTGATAAAATTCTCCTTGATCTTTGAGTGTTAGGTCGTGAATTTTATATCATTGGAATCGTGAGATTCCAAGCTACATTTTTTATGTTGCAAGTTTTTGTTTTTGTGCAAAGAATAGAGAGTTGCAGGTTGAAGGCAGATGCGCGTGTTTGAGAGGAGCTGGAGGACAGGGAACACCTGTCTGGGCCTGGCGCGCCTGGGCCTTGTCATTTCTCCTTTTCACACTCCCTGTTTTGATTTCCACATCCCCTTTGTTTATTTTGCATATTTTTCACATTTTCTTTCTATTTTTATGTTTATTGATTTTAATAATTTTTTCTGAACATTAAAAATCACAAAAATAATTTTCTTAATTTTTTTCAATTTTTTTTTCACATATAAAAAATAGTTTATTCTAACAAATAGAATTTATTTTCTTATTAAATAGTAAACATTTTTAAAAATATCATACATTTTTATTTTTATTATTCATACACATAAAATATTATTTTCACATATATTTTAATTTTTAACATTTGTAAATAATTTTATTTATTTTCCCTTGTACATAAATGGATAAAAATAAATAATAATGAAACATATATTTTCTTGAATAAAAAATTAGGGTTTCCCCTTTCAAAAAATAACAATATTATTTTTTCTTGACTTTAGGACTTAAATGATATTTTATGCAATTTATCGCATTATATATTTGTGTAGTAAATTAGGGTTTTGCATGATAAGACAAAAATCAAACAAATAGCATGACCTAATCCAAGACAAGAAAAGCATGTAAAATGAAAACACATTGCACACAAGCACCCCTAGGGTTTCACCCACTTTGTTGCCTAAAAAAATGGCCGTGGTATGCATGCAAGGTATCTTGGCAAAATCAAACAAAACAAAAGATCATAGTCCCTCGATGACGCTATCAAAAGGTTGCCTAAACAAATGATCTTGTCCCCTCAAAACTTGCTAAGATACTTGGCACCATTGCTATCATGGTCATACGATAAGCCATGCCCGTCCCGTTTAAACATCCAAAGATAGGTTTGTTTACCAAAATAATGGTAAATCAATAATGTCAAAGGAATAAAAATGTACAAAAAAGACTTTCGAGTAGGTAGATAGCTTCTAGTTACTTGATCAATTTGCAAACAATCCTTGATATTTTTTCATACAAACACAACATATTTCAAAACATTTTCCAAACAACTTTCAAAACATTGAAACATTTTTTAAAAGACAAACATCTTTGTCTACATTCTTACAAAAAAGAATCATTACAAAGATTGCCTAAACGATGGCCTCTTTTCAAAATACTTTCAAAACCACACAAAGCACCATTTCAAACAATTGCAAAAGCAAAGCAAGTGATCTAAACAAGTAACTAAGAGCCCATGGAAAACCATGGATGAAAAGGGTGCTAGCACCTTCCCTTTTCATAATCTACCCCCCGAACTCAAGAAAACATCTCAAATGTCTTTCTTGTGCTTTTTTACCTTTCCTTTTGGATAAAATAAAAGTCGGTGGCGACTCTTGCTAAACCGCAACATTTGCAAACACAAACGCAAAACCTCAAGTCAGTTCTCCCACCGCATCACAGAACTGGCGACTCTGCTGGGGAAAATTCTTAAAAGTGGGGTTACCTTAGGGTTTTAGATCACCTTTACATGCTTATCTTGCTTGACTTGTTTGCTTTACACTTTGGTTCTATTGTTTGGGTTTGAATCTTCTACCCGGATTTGGGAAACATTCATAGGTAAATAGCAATACGTTGTGGAAACTGTGCGGGGTATACCGACATGGTCTAAGCAATAGCTATATTAGTGCGACATATTTGTGGGTAACGGTAGCCTTTGAGTCAATCAAAGATAATACGGGGCTGCTGAGTGATGTCATGAAGCACTAATGGACTTTTAGAACCTTTACTTGACCAACTTGGCCTTTTAGGATGTAGTGAGATGACCGGCTTTGGTGCAGTCCGAAGTTGGTAGATACTCGATACTACACTCATAGAGGTCTGGTTCCTTTGAATATTTCAGTCGCCAGTAAAGAGGGTGAATTGAAACAATGAACAAGGAAACAATCCAGTGATATTGAGCTCCTTAGAACCTGGTTACTATTTCTAGAACAGGTTGAGCCAACTAAACTTCAAGAGGGTACTTACCTATGAAACCACATGCAAGCCTAAACTAGGAACTTGTGTGATTTGTCTGTATATATATATACTTGTGCATAACATCATGGACATCATGAGCATCATATGCATCCACTAACCATTTCAAGGATTCTGGAATTTCATCTTTGTTCTTGTTTTGTAGGTTATGGATTCACTTTGCAGGAAAACCATCCAAGTCAACCTTGTAAGAATTCCTCCACAACTCAAGGATCTAGCTTCAAGGATTCCTGAGAATTCTCCATTCACCGAGAGACATGGTCGTCTACTCAACTTGGTCACCACCAACACAGAGGAAGATATGATGAAAGTTCTCTTCCAGTTCTTTGATCCTTTGCATCATTGCTTCACATTTCCTGACTACCAACTTGTGCCCACTTTGGAGGAATTTTCTCAACTCTTGAGGATTCCTATTCTCAATCAACTACCCTTCAACGGTACGGAAAGAGATCTAAAGCCAGAAGAGATTGCTCAAGCCTTACACTTGCACTCATCTGATGTCACAACATATTGGGAAACTAGAAGGGGTGTCAAAGGCTTCCTATCAAAGTTTCTGTTTGAGAAGGCCCAAAGCTGCTGGAATTCCTTGGACTTACAAGCTTTTGAGGAGATTGTAGCTCTTAACATCTATGGGATGGTCTTGTTCCCTAACCCTGACCAACTCATAGATGTGAGTGCTGTCAAAATCTTCATGACTCGCAACCCGGTGCCTACATTGCTTGGGGATATCCTCCACTCTTTTCACACTCGTACAATGAGGAAAAGAGGTGTTCTCATGTGTTGCACTCCTCTCCTGGCAAGATGGTTTATTTCTCATCTTCCCCAATCAGTCTTGAAGAATGAGCAAGGTTTGAGGTGGTCACAACGATTGCTGACCCTTACATATTCAAATATTCATTGGTGTTCTCGATCCAAAGAGAATGTCATCATCATTGACCGCTATGGGGAATTTCCTAATGTCCCTCTACTTGGCATTAGGGGAGGCATCACCTACAACCCTTGCTTGGATCTGATACAGTTTGGTTATGCCCGAAGGGATGGCCCACATGATATGCTGATTCAAGGATTAGTTTTCGACTTCGACAACAACAACCAAGGACTCCGACAAAGGTTCATCCGAGCTTGGAGGATGCCCAACAAGGTAGACAGTAAGACCTTGGGACACAAGAATTCCATCCCCCTTGAGCCTTACCTCAAGTGGGTATGAACCCGCGCCCAAAGTCTTATGATGCCTTACCCCTCCATTCTCCCAGTGATTATAGAGCCTGTTATGGAAGGAGAGGTTCCATACACCCTCCTACATCCTGACATGCCAACATCACTCGAAGATTTACAAAGGAGTTGGATACAACTCAAGGGAGAGCGCGATACTTTTGAAGCCCAATTCTACGCAATCGAGAAGAAGGTTTTGGAACTCACTCGGCTACTTCACGAAGAGCAGACTCTCAACACCTATATTGCACCAAAGAGGATGCGCAACATCTTTTTACCTTAGAATTTTGCATTATTTTGCCCAAGGGGCATTGATGTACTAACAAATTCTATCTTATTAATATGACGTGTGTTCCTTTTTTGTTTAAAACAAATTTGAATTTCTGAATCCTTGAATGCATGACATGAATACATGTCATTCATCATATGCATAAGCAGGTCTTCACACCATGTTTCCTCATCTCTCTGCTGTTTATTTTAGCAAGATGGATATTGAACAGACGGTCAAAGACTTACAAGCTCAGAATTCACAATTTCAACAGCTAATCTTGACCTTGGCTAAGGGGTAGGAGGAGCTCAAGACTCTTCTAGAGAAAGATAAAGAGAAAAAGAAGAAGAAGCGATCTGGTGTGGCTATCATGGGCAGAAGGTTTGAAGGACAAGCCATATGGACTTTGGAATACCCATCGACATCTGAAGAGGGGGAAGGAAAAGGAAAGGGAACTGCAGTGCCATCAGATTCTGAAGAAGAGGAAGAGGAAGATGAGGACTATTCTGAACAACAGTACCCTCCGGCCGATGAGAAATACAAGAACTTGGAAGAACGTCTAGCTGTTATGGAGATACAGATAGTACCAGGGCTGGACTTTGAAGAGTTAGGGTTGGTATCTGGAATTGTAATCCCTCCTAAGTTTAAAGGGCCACTGTTTGCTAATTATGATAGGGTGTCTTGCCTAAAAATGCACCTCAGATCCTATGTTAGGAAGATTCAACCACATTCTGCTGACAAAGATTTGTGGATTCACTTTTTCTAGAACAGTTTGTCAGGAACACAGCTTGATTGGTTATACCAGTTGGAGAGGTCTGATGTGCATAATTGGGAAGACTTAGAGGCCGCATTCTATAAACAGTATCAATATAATGCCGACTTGGCTCCAAACCGTACTCAGCTACAGAGTATGTCCATGGCTACCAACAAGGGTTTCAAAGACTACGCCCAGAAATGGAGGGATTTGGCCGGAAGGGTGCAACCACCTTTATCTGAAAGAGAGCTAGTGGACATGTTCTTGGGGACTCTGTCAGGTCCTTTCTTTAATCACCTGATTGGAAGCTCCTCTGCAGGTTTCACTGAGTTGATTCTAACTGGCGAAAGGGTGGAAGCCGGTATCAGAAGCGGGAAAATTCAGAAAGATGCATCTACCTCTGTTGCTACAAAAAAGCCCTTCACGGGAAAGAAGGAAGTGTCCGCTGTCTATACCCAGAGAAATCAGGGAAGAACCGAAAGACGACCAACAGTGGGGGCCGTCATGATTCAGAAGTCTGCATCAGACCAACCGAGAAACAACCAGTCGAGAAATGATCAGCCGAGGAATAACCAACAAAGGGTGGAAAGGCCTGTAAGGAAATTCACCAAGATAAACATGACTCCTGCTCAAGTCTTACCACATCTCTTGAAGTTGAACCTGACTATGCTAAAGGAGGCCCCTAAAAATCCTAACACTACTTCTCCACACTACCATCCCAACGCCAGATGCGCGTACCACTCAGAAAGTCCAGGGCACGACACCAACAACTGTTGGGCCCTGAAGAACAAGATTCAGGATTTGATTGACGCAAAGGAAGTTGAATTTGAAGCTCCCGAAAAGCCAAATGTTATCTCCGCACCGATGCCTAGGCATGGGCACAATGCCAATGTTGTGGAAGAAGATCTGTTTGTTTCTGCTGTGGATGAACTGTCAACTCCTCTCCTAACCATCAAGTTGAATTTGTTGAAGGCTGGGGTGTTCCCAGGATGTGACCAAGATTGCCATGCTTGCCTGTCCTCCCCATTTGAATGTCCTCTTTTGAAGAAGGGAATCCAACAATTGATTGATAACAAGGAAATATTATTTGAGAAAGCTCTTGTCTTACCCATTCCAGTTCCATAAGTTTCTATAATAACCATATACGCCAATTCTTCCAGGGTTCCTAAAAACCCGTTAGGATTACATCTTCTCCTATGACTACTCCGTTGAAGATAACAATGCCAGGGCCAACCCCTTACAAAACCGATAAAATGGTACCATGGAACTATGGTGGAGAAATCTACTATCATGGTGTCAAACAGATTAAATAGACCATTGAAGAAGAAAGCTCTGAGGAAGATAGTCCTGACATCAGTAACATTGCTGGAACAAGCAAAATTAATCGTAGTGGGAGAATCTTTTCTCCAGAGATTGCTCCTCCAACAGCAGTCTTTGGACCCGCGGCCAACCCGAAGAATACCCCTGTAACTGTACCTGCAAGTGTACCCGCCAACAATGACAATGCAATTCCCATCCCTATTTCAGATGCTGAGAAAAAAGGAAAGAATGTTCAAGAGGAGCCTGTCTTGATGAAGGCTCAGTCATTAGTCGTTCCTGAAACATCCCAGAAAGAGATGGAAGAGATTCTGAGGATCATTAAGAAAAGTGATTATAATGTTGTTGAACAACTAGGGCAGACCCCCTCCAAAATATCTATGTTAGCCTTGTTGTTGTGCTCTGAGGCACATGCTAAAGCTTTGGTCAAGTTTTTGAAGAAGGCCCACGTGCCACAAGAAACCTCTGTTGATCAATTCCAGGAATGTGTGGCCAGCTTAACAGCTGACAATGGCCTGGGATTCTCCGATGCAGACTTGACCTCTAAAGGGAGAAAACATAATGACGCACTACATGTCTCGGTGGAGTGTAGGGGAACCACCCTAGCTCATGTTTTGGTTGATACTGGGTCGTCTCTAAACGTCTTGCCGAAGAAAGCCTTGGATAGGTTGGATTGTGAAGGCTTAACCCTGAAGTCCAGCAATATCATTGTTAGAACCTTTGATGGTTCTAAAAGGATGGTCCATGGAGAGGTGGACATCCCGATCAAGTTGGGTACCCAGACGTTCAACTCTACATTCTACGTGATGGACATCCGTCCCTCCTACTCTTGCATGTTGGGAAGACCTTGGATCCACCATGATGGAGCTGTCACTTCTACTCTGCATCAAATGCTCAAGTACCCCGTCCAAGGGAAAATTATAACTGTTCACGATGAAGAGGAATACATGATCAGTCATCTTAATTCTTTCCGTTATATGGAATTGGATGGCAAATTCATAGAGACCCCTTTCCAACACTTTGAGGAATTTTCTCAGGAAATAGCGGCAACCAAGGCAGTGTCCTCAACTCCTGCGATCACCAGACCACCACCTTGAATGTCGTCTCTCAAGGATGCTAGGGCAGTTGTGTAAGAAGGTGGATCCATAATCTGGGGGAAGCTTCCCGACTTTCCTTTCAAATCAGACAAATTCGGCCTGGGGTTTACTTCGACTGGTCAGAAGGCCGTGCGCCGCTCCCGTGCCGGAGGGCCACTGTTAAAGATCAGCCACCGAGGGGTTAATGCACTAGAGGACAGTGAAGAAGAGGGAAACTTGGAAGACTGGATTTTACCTACTGTTGACGGAGGACTGTGCAAATGGGAAGCAAAAGACTTTGTTCCGATTACTTTCATACCACAGTAATTTATCTTTTCCATTTATGTTAGATCTGTAATAATTCACAAACAATTCGTACTTTTTCAACCGTGTGTCTTACCCGAGGCACATAGGTCCATTTGTAAGGGTTCTTATTTTCATTTCATATGTCATTTTATAGAATCATGGATGCTTTTCATATTTAAACTTCTTATGCTCATTGTCTTTCTTTTTACATTTTGCTGTTTTAAGATGGCAATGTCCTTACACACACCCACACTCACAAATGCAGGTACCATTCTACTTCGGAACCCATGGGTAACTATACTGCTATAACCTTCAGTGACTCTAAAGATCTGATCAACCAATCCGAATACGAAGGTGAGGAAGATTGTGAGGTGCCAGGGGAATTGGCCAGATTATTACAGCAAGAGGAAAGAGCAATTCAGCCTCATGAAGAGCAGTTGGACACAATCAACTTGGGAACTAAGGACGACAAAAAGGAAATCAAGATAGGTGCCAATCTAGAGCCGAGTGTCAAGGAGCGCCTAATTCAGCTATTGAATGATTATGTGGAGATCTTCGTCTGGTCATACGAAGACATGTCGAGACTCGATACAGACATTGTGGTTCATCATCTCCCCACAAGAGAAGACTGTCCACCAGTGAAACAAAAGGTCTGCCGCATGAGACCTGACATGTCCGAGAAGATCAAAGCAGAAGTTATGAAGCAGTTCAATGCTGGATTTCTGGCTGTTACTTCCTATCCACAATGGGTTGCTAACATTGTGTCCGTGCCTAAGAAAGACGGCAAAGTCAGAATGTGCGTGGATTACAGAGACTTAAACAGGGCCAACCCTAAATATGACTTTCCACTTCCGCACATCGACATCCTGGTCGACAACACAGCTCAACACAAAGTATTTTCTTTCATGAAAGGATTCTCAGGTTATAACCAGATCAAAATGGAACCTGAGGACATGGAGAAAACTACTTTTGTTACACAGTGGGGTACGTTCTGCTACAAAGTGATGCCATTCAGACTGAAGAATGTCGGGGCAACCTATCAACGCGCCATGGTAGCTTTCTTTCATGATATGATACATCATGAGATAAAGGTCTACGTAGATGACATGATAGCCCGATCATAAACTGAAGAAGAACACCTTGATCACTTGCAAAAGTTGTTTGTCAGGTTGAAGGAGTACAGGCTCAGACTGAATCCAAACAAGTGTACATTCGGAGTCTGTTCCGGTAAGCTCTTAGGTTTCATTGTCAGCAACAAAGGCATCGAGGTTGATCCTGCCAAAGTTAAAGCTATACGAGAAATGCCTGCTCCTCGCACTGAGAAGGAGGTCAGAGGTTTCTTGGGACGCCTAAACTACATCGCAAGGTTCATTTCTCACCTAACATTTACTTGTGAACCAATCTTTAAGCTGTTGAAGAAAGATCAGGTAGTTAAATGGAATGATGACTGTCAAATTGCTTTTGATAAAATCAAAGAGTATTTGCTAGAACCTCCCATCTTGATGCCACCCGTCGAGGGAAGACTGCTAATCATGTATCTGACTGTCTTAGAGAATTCAATGGGGTGCGTACTGGGCCAACATGACGAGTCTGGCCGAAAAGAGCATGCCATTTATTACCTTAGCAAAAAGTTTACTAACTGTGAAACAAGATATTCACTGCTCGAGAAAACTTGTTTCACTTTGGTATGGGATGCTCGCCGGCTAAGGCAGTATATGTTGACTCATACCACTTTGCTGATATCTAAGATGGATCCGATCAAGTACATCTTTGAGAAGCCTGCTTTATCTAGAAGAATCGCTAGATGGCAGATGATCCTAACGGAATACGATATACAGTACACGACCCAAAAAGCTATAAAGGGCAGTGTGCTAGCCGATCATCTGGCTCATCAAGCTGTCGAAGATTACCAATCCATGAGGTTCGACTTCCCTGACGAAGACATCATGAGATTGGACAACATTGAAGAGAACATACCATATGACGGACCTGAACAAGGATCCCGATGGACCCTGTACTTTGATGGGGCCTCCAATGCACTTGGCAACGGTATCGGCGATGTACTCATCTCCCCATAAGGTTGCCATACACCTTTCACAGCCAGACTTTGCTTCAACTGTACGAACAACATGGCAGAGTATGAAGCTTGCATCTTTGGACTCAAGGCCCCCATAGACTTGGGAATCAAATCCTTAGATGTGTTTGGGGACTCAGCTTTGGTCATCAGTCAGATCAAAGGAGAGTGGGATACTAAACATCCAAACCTCATCCCTTACAAATAACATGTCTTGACATTGTTACCATATTTCGAGCAGATTACCTTCGAGCACTTCCCGCGAGAAGAAAATCTGCTAGCAGATGCTCTAGCTACAATGTCATCCATGTTTAAACTTAATTGGGACAATGAGGCTCCCCAAATCTCCATTGAACGGATGGACGAACCTGCACATTGTCACGAGATTAATACCGAAGAAGTAGTGGACCAGCCGTGGTTTCATGAAGTCAAAAGGTATCTCGAGGCGCAAGAATACCCTGAAGAAGCTTCAGTCAACGACAAAATGTTCTTAAGGAGATTCTCGGCAAAGTTCTTCCTAAGCAACGGCATCCTGTATAAGCGAAATCATGATTCTATTCTGCTCCGTTGTGTGGACATAGCTTAAGCTGAAAGGATCATGGTTGAATTGCATGAGGGCACCTTTGGTACTCACTCTAGCGGGCATATGATGGCTAAGAAGATTCTAAGGGCAAGCTATTACTGGTCTACCATGGAAGCTGGCTGCTATCAACACTCCCGCACTTGTCACAAATGTCAAATCTATGCCGACAAGGTACATGTGCCTCCAGTTCCCCTAAATGTCTTAACAGCTCCTTGGCCATTCACTATGTGGGGAATCGACATGATTGGAGAGATCAAGCCTACAACATCCAATGGACATCGTTTCATTCTGGTGGCCATTGATTACTTCACCAAGTGGGTCGAAGCAGCATCCTTTGCATCCGTTACTAAGAATGTTGTTGCCCGTTTCATCAAACAAAACCTTATTTACCGGTACGGTATCCCCGAAAAGATCATCACCGATAACGGTACAAACCTTAACAATACTATGATCACCGCTTTGTGCGAGCAGTTCAAGATTCAACATCACAATTCATCTCTCTACCGGCTAAAGATGAATGGTGCAGTTGAAGCTGCTAACAAAAATATCAAGAAGATCATACAAAAGATGACAGTCACCTACAAGGACTGGCATGAAATGTTACTGTTTGCTCTCCACGGGTACCGTACCACGGCACACACATCAACTGGGGCAACACCCTATTCTTTGGTATATGGCATGGAGGCTATTTTACCTATTGAGGTTCAGATTCCCTCCTTAAGAATCATGAAAGATGCTAGTTTGAGTGAAGACGATTGGGTTCAGACCCGGCTTGATCAGTTGAACTTAATTGATGAAAAGAGACTCACTGCTGTTTGCCACGGTCAGACGTATCAAAAACGGATGATCAAGGCTTTCAACAAGAAAGTCAGACGCCAGATATATCAAGTCGGGGATCTGGTAATCAAGTGCATCATCTTGTCGCAAAGTGATCCCAGGGGAAAATGGAATCCTACCTACGAAGGACCATTTGTAATCAAGAACATCTTTTCTGGTGGGACAATGATTTTAATCACCATGGACGGTGACGACCTGCCAAACCTTGCGAACACAGACATAGTCAAAAGAAACTATGCATAAATGACCCGCTAGGTTGACACACCTAGGCAAAAAAGGGCATCCCGGTGAATCGAAAACCCAAAAGGGCGGTTCAGGCAAAAATTAGGGATAAACAAAAAAAAATTGTACACCCGGCAAGTTGAAAACCCGAAAGGGAGACTTGGGCAAAAAAGGGTTTCCCGGTGGACTGAAAACCCGAAAGGGCGGTCCAGGCAAAAGTTAGGGAATTAAAGCGTATGACTATGTCTCGTCGGATCACTTTATGGACAATCTCTTCACTGACAAACTTTGAGCTTCTGATCAATCCAATCATCTTCGGACGAAGTAACAGATGGACAAGATATTCGGAGTTATGAAGGCTATAGCGGAATGGGAACCCCATGGGATTTTTACACACATGGCTATCTTTCTTTGTATAAATTTTTCTTACTTTTTATGACACCATCCTCTTACTAGGATGTCTGTCTCCTTTGTACAAAACACTTGTTCAAAATAAATACAAAGATATCTCTTTTAAAGTGCAGAAAAATCTTTGCCTTTTTCTTTTACACTTGTGTTTTTATTTGCAAAAACGTCCAATGATTCATTAATGAACATATGCATTTGAACATAATTACTGTTTACAAATAAACAGGATGAAAAAGAACAATTACTGCCAGACTGAAAGGATAGGAAAACGTCTTTAGACTATTCCAAGAGAAATCCCCTGCAGTACATCATCTAGATCCCCAGCAGAGCTAAAACCTTGAAATACATACCCCTAATTTCAAACCCTTAATTCCCATCAGAGTTAAAACTTCAGACTCCCAATCCCCTGTGGAGCCAAAGCTTTGAGTTACAGATCCCCAGCGGAGATGAAACCTTCTTCCCCAGTCGAGTCAAGACTTTTAAACTATCAACCCGCAGCGGAAACCATCCAGTTTTCCCCAAATTCCCCAGCAAGTTATCTTGAAGCCTGGAAATCAACCAGATCACATTTAACTTTTGTCTTATCCCCAACCTAGGATAACTCCCCAGTAGAGTGAAAGGTGACCGAAAACTCCTGAACCTACTCCCAGCAGTAAACTCTTCCCCAGAGTCTTCATTACTCCCCATCATGAATTTGTCAGAGTTTTTACTCCCTTGCAGATTGAAGATTCTCATTATCTCTTCCCCAGTGAAGTCGCCGAAGTTTTCATTACTCCTCAACAGAATGAAGATTCTCATTCTTACTTCCCCACAGAATTTGTCAAGAATTTTCTATCCCCAACAGTCACCAAGGATTTTTCATCCTCAGCAATCAAAGATTTTGAATCTCCAACATGGTCAAGGATTTATTTTCCCCGGCAGTAGTCAAGGGTCTTCTATCATCCCCATCCCTCAAGGATTTATTTTCCTCAGCAATACAGCTAATCAGCTTACACGCGCATACATTACATCCATATATCATAAACATTGATAAAGCACATTTATTGCATCATACATTTCATGCAGTATACCTTTGTGTTTCAGCTAACATTTTACCCTTATAAGGATAAGATTAACAAGCTACCATTTACAGTATACAATCAGATACAGTACAAATACACTTCAGACGCGGAAGTCATTCTGTTGCTCATTCAGATTCAGATTTCAGATACAGTTCAGATACGCTCCAGACACGGATGCCATTCTGGCCCTCATTCAAGATTCAACAATCATGATACAGTATGGATACACTCCAGACACAGAAGTCATTCTGTTGCTCATTCAGATTCCGATTTCAGATACAATTCAGATACGCTCCAGATACGGATGCCATCCTGATACTTATTCAGATTTCAACCATCAGATATAGATTAGATACGCTCCAGACACGGAAGCCATTCTATTTCTCATTCAGATCCAGCGATCAATTTCAAAGTTCAGATACACTCCAGACACGGAAGTCATTCTGTCACCTATTCTGATTTTCCCCAGCTCAGAGACGCTCCAGACACGGATACTATTCTTTTGCTTATTCAGATTCAACATTCAGATACAGCTCAGAGATGCTCCAGACACGGTGTTATTCTTTTGCTCATTCAGATTCAGTCTCCAGATACAGTTCAGATACGTTCCAGACACGGACACCATTCTGAATACTCATTCTTCTGACTTACAAATTACAACTCAACAAACATTCTTGGATGGCATCTTTAAGCCCATCTCCAACAATATTCTATCACCTCTCCAAATGGCATCTTTAAGCCCATTTCCTCAACTACATTTTTACATGTGCAAATTTACGGGCACTCTAGTGTCCAATCATCTTTTACCTTCGAGTCACGAACGATAAAATTCGCCAATCTAACTCTTCAGGTTCAAGAAGATTGAACAGGGGCAGCTGTTGAACCCCCAAAATATTCCCTCTCATATTATCAAGATTTTTCCTCATAAGACCTCTTGGACTCTAGACAGGATTATGGTTTGCTCAACTCAAGACCTCCTCTTGCACTAATGACCTGAAATTAGGGTTTGAGTTTGCACAAGGATTTTTGGACCATCAATGCTTAATGTGACTTTCATACATCATCTTGGACCCCTAATATTGCTCATACCAAGTTTCAAGCCTTGAATCACATTTTTGCCCAGTCAATTGAATAGTTGACCTAAAAATCAGCTGTATTGGGGAAAAAGTCAACCATGGCCAATTTACAGTCAAACTTCATAATTTTTATCCACAATCACATTTTAGGCTCCTATGTACCATTTTATCAAGTTTGGACCATAACTCCTCAAGAAATTTGATCAGATCATCAAAAGGGCAAAATGGTCAAAATTAGGGTTTTGACTAAGAAAGGGCAATTTCTGATTTTTGACCTAGAAAATGACAAATTGGGTTTAATCATTATTTCAAGAACTCAATGGCATCATCTTTACCTAATCACATAGTTCAAAAGATCTCAAATGCATAAGATTGACAGATGAATTTTCCAGTCAACTGATCAAAAATCAACTGTACACTGAAAAGTCAAACTTTGACTTTTTGGTCAAAATCAAGTGCCAAGGGTCATAATTCATCAAGATATGTCAAAATATGAAACTTGTTGACCAAGAAAACCAATTTTGCAAATTAGGGTTTTGATTTGAAAAATTTTCATAACTTAGAAATTTTCTAAGTTATGAAAATTTCTTATTTTTCCCAACTTTCCACAACTTTTTCACCATGATGCAATTGGATTCAAAGAAAACTTCAAACATGAAAGTTGTAGTCCTCCATGAAATATACAACTTTTATTCACAAAGTTTTCCTAAAAGATGCTTGGATTTCAAGTTATGATTTTGTGAATAGGGGTCCATAAACTTTTTAACTTAGTGAAATTTTGCCCTAGTTTAGGCAGATTTTTGACCTAACTTCATGACAACTTTTCACCTATTTCCAAGAGGTATATCAAGTTTCATTTCAAATATGGATTGTATAGCATGTTACAAGCTTTCCAAAATGTCCAAGAACTCTCCAAGATCATTTATGGTTAGGGAGAATCGAAAAAATGAAAATGGCAATTTATCACTTTTGTTCAAGGTATTTTTCACAATGGTTCAAGTTGCAAATATGTCCTAGCATGCTTGTACTTGGTATTACAGGTCCTAATACTTTCTACACTCCATAATTGAATTCTAATTCAGTGGACAATGGCTTTATTTTAATCTTTGGAGCATTGTATATTGAATTAATTCATTTATGGCATAAAGTTCACATTGCTACTTTGATAAAGCTTGCTTTTTCCAACTTTTCAAATCTTGAGCCATGGACCTGATCTTTTGTTGCAAACAAGATCCACAAACATCAGGCAAAGTATACCAACTCCTTGCAGCCCTAGAGCTAGCCTGTACAGGCCTTTGGCTTTGTCACTTCCAACTTTCTTCAAAAGCAAGCAATTTGGCAAAAGTCAATACAACTCATCCATCTGATAAAGGCAAGACTTTGTATCATTTCAAACAACTTCAGAACATTGTAACAAGCCTAAGCACGAGTGCATAACTTCCCAAACACCCTTAAACACAAAAAACCACATTTCTGCCCAAAACAGGGCAACTTCTGCAAATCTCAAGCCAAATCAATATTGGCTCGTGCGTTTTGTTTTGAAACACATCAAACACATTCCATACATCCTACCTAAGCTGTCCAGGCATTTTTCGTGCAACTGTAACCCCCAGTTTCAAGGATCACCATTTTCATTTTGAAGGTTTGCAGGTTGACTTCTACAGGGAGATTCAAGCATCTACAGGACAAGCCGAACATTGGAGAAGCTTGAGGGAACTTCAAGGAAGCTCACAGGATCTTCAGGCCTCACTCAAAGTTCTCACATTTCCATATCCAAACTCAACTGAACAAGGTATTTGTCAAGTTTCTATCTCTCTATTTAGGCATCTTTAGGTCACGATTTGTGAAGCAAAAATGCAGTCCTTAACTTGCTTAAGCTATACATATGCATAGTTTCCATTTATATTAACTGAGCTAAGAGTATTTGGTTGTTGAACATGCTGAAAAAACTAGGTCAGAAATTAGGGCCATTAAAATTCTCCCTGATCTTTGAGAGTTAGGTCATGAATTTTATATCACTAGAATCGTGAGATCACAAGCTACACTTTTTATGTTATGAGTTTTTGATTTTATGCAAGCATGAGCAAGAACAGGATTTGAAGGCAAGCGCACAAAGATTTGCTGTCTGGAGGTCAAGGACGAAGCTGTCCTGGGCCTGGGCCTTGGGCTTGCTACTTTTTGCACCCTCCATTTTGCTTTTACACCCCCTTGACCATTTTCTTTTATTTTTTATATTTTCTTGCATATTTTATATTTTGACTTGTATTTATATTTTTCTGAACATTAAAAATCCCAAAAATATTTTCTTAATTTTTTGCATTTTTATTTTATTATTTTTTTGGCATAAAAAATAGTTTATTAGGTTTAATAGAATTTATTTTCTTAAATAAACTTGTAAGTAATAATAAAATACTTAATATTTCATTTCATACTTTATGCACATTAAATATTATTTTCATACATATATTTTTATATATACTTGTAAATATTTTTATTTATTATTTCTTGTAAAAAATGAATAAAATAAATGATATAGAAAACAATATTTTCTTTTAAATCAAAAACTAGGGTTTTCCCTTTCCAAAATACTAACATTATTTTTTCTTATTTTAGAACTTAAATAATTTATTTTTTTACATACATAAAACAATTACAAAACATTTTTGCATATTTACATTTTATTGCATATTTAAATATTTGTTTATTTATTTATTGTACAATAAATTCAATTGGGTTGTAATAGTGAATTAGGATTTTATGTTGTGCAAATATACCCATTCAAAACTTGTATCCCCCTTCCCATAATATTGTTGTAATAGCTTAGATTTACTTTATGCAATTTATCGCATTATATGCATGTTTAGTAAATTAGGGTTTGTATGATAAGACAAAAATCAAACAAATATAATGACCTAATTCAAGACAAATAAAATGCATGAAAAATGACAACACCTTGCACACAAGCACCTCTAGGGTTTCA
Source organism: Vicia faba (assembly GCA_948472305.1). Lineage (NCBI taxonomy): Eukaryota > Viridiplantae > Streptophyta > Magnoliopsida > Fabales > Fabaceae > Vicia > Vicia faba. The sequence continues at coordinate 278,241,208 of OX451736.1, forward strand.
TCCACTTGGTTGCCTTAAAACAAAATGGCCATGGTATGCATGCTAGGTATCTTGGCAAAATCAAATAAAACAAAAGATCATAGTCCCTCGATGATGCTATCAAAAGGTTGCCTAAAAACAAATGATCTTGGTCCCTCAAACAAGCTAAGATACTTGGCAATATTGTTATCATGGTCATACGATGACCCATACTTGTCCCGTTTAACATCCAAAGATAGGGTTATCTACCATAACAATGGTAGGTTAACAATGTCAAAGGAATGAAAATGTACAAGAAAGACTTTTGAGTAGGTAGATAAGCTTCTAGTTACTTGATCATTTGCAAAAAAATCCTTGCTATTTTCAAACACACACACATTTCAAAACAATTTCCAAACAACTTTCAAAACATTGAAACATTTTTCAAAAGACGAAACATCTTTGTATACATTATTACAAACAAGAATCATTACAAAGATTGCCTAAACAAAGGCCTCTTTTCAAAATACTTTCAAAACCACACAAAGCACCATTTCAAACAATTGTAAAGCAAAAGCAAGTGATCTAAAACAAGTAACTAAGAGCCCATGGAAAACCATGGATGAAAAGGGTGCTAGCACCTTCCCTTTTCATAATCTACCCCCCGAACCCAAAAACAATCTCAAAGGTCTTTCCTGTGCTTTTTTACTTTTCCTTTTGGATAAAATAAAAGTCGGTGGAGACTCTTGGTAAACCGTAACATTTGCAAACACAAACGCAAAACCTCAAGTCAGTTCTCCCACCGCATCACAGAACTGGCGACTCTGCTGGGGAAAATTCTAAAAGTGGGGTTACCTTAGGGTTTTAGATCAACTTTACATGTTTATCTTGCTTGACTTGTATGCTTTACACTTTGGTTCTATTGTTTGAGTTTGAATCATCCACCCGGATTTGGGAAACATTCATAGGTAAATAGCAATACGTTGTGGAAACTATGCGGGGTATACCGACATGGTCTAAGCAATAGCTATATTAGTGCGACATATTTGTGGGTAACGGTAGCCTTTAAGTTAATCAAAGAGAATACGGGGCCGCTGAGTGATGTCATGAAGCACTAATGGACTTTTAGAACTTTTACTTGACCAACTTGGCCTTTTAGGATATAGTGAGATGACCGGCTTAGGTGCAGTCCGAAGTTGGTAGATACTCGATACTACACTCATTGAGGGTTGGTTCCTTAGAATATTTTGGTCGCCAGTAAAGAGGCTGAATTGAAACAATGAACAAGGAAATAATACGGTGATATTGAGCTCCTTAGAACCCGGTTACCATTTCTAGGACAGGTTGAGCCAACTAAACTTCAAGAGGTTACTTACCTATGAAACCACATGCAAGCCTAAACTAGGAACTTGTGTGATTTGTTTGTACATATATACTTGTGCATAACATCATGGACATCATGAAGCATTATATGCATCCACTAACCATTTTAAGGATTTGGGATTTTACACAGTGGGGTATGTTCTGCTACAAAGTGATGCCATTCGGACTGAAGAATGTCGGGGCAACCTATCAACGTGCCATGGTAGATTTGCTTCATGATATGATACATCATAAGATAGAGGTCTACGTAGATGACATGATAGCCCGATCACAAAGTGAAGAAGAACACCTTGATCACTTGCAAAAGTTGTTTGTCAGGTTGAAGGAGTACAAGCTCAGACTGAACCCAAACAAGTGTACATTCGGAGTCCGGTCCGGTAAACTCTTAGGTTTCATTGTCAGCAACAAAGGCATCGAGGTTGATCCTGCCAAAGTCAAAGCTATACAAGAAATGCCTGCTCCTCGCACTGAGAAGCAGGTCAGAGGTTTCTTGGGACGCCTAAACTACATTGCTAGGTTCATTTCTCACCTAACATCAACTTGTGAACCAATCTTCTAGCTGTTGAAGAAAGATCAGGTAGTTCGATGGAATGATGACTATCATATTGCTTTCAATAAAATTATGGAGTATTTGCTAGAACCTCCTATTTTGATGCAACCCGTCGAAGGAAGACCGCTAATCATGTATCTGACTGTCCTAGAGAATTCAATGGGGTGCGTACTGGGCCAGCATGACGAGTCTGGCCGAAAAGAGCATGCCATTTATTACCTTAGCAAAAGGTTTACCGACTGTGAGACCCGATACTCACTGCTCAAGAAAACTTGATGCGCTTTGGTATGGGTTGCTCGTCGGCTAAGGCAGTACATGTTAACTCATACCACTTTGCTGATATCTAAGATGGATCTGATTAAGTACATCTTTGAGAAGCCTGCTCTGTCCGGGAGGATAGCCAGATGGCAGATGATCCTAACGGAATCCGACATACAGTACACGACCCAAAAATCTATAAAGGGGAGTGTGCTAGCTGACCATCTGGCTCATCAAGCTGTTGAAGATTACCAATCCATGAGGTTTGACTTCCCTGACGAAGACATCATGACAGTGGATAACATTGAAGAGAACAGACCATATGACGGACCTGAACAAGGATCCCGATGAACCATGTACTTTGATGGGGCATCCAATGCACTTGGTAACGGTATCGGTGTTGTGCTTATATCTCCAGAAGGATGCCATACTCCTTTCACCGCCAAAATTTGCTTCAACTGTACGAACAACATGGCAGAATATGAAGCATGTATCTTTGTACTCAAGGTTGCCATAGACTTGGGAATCAAATCCTTAGATGTGTTTGGGGACTCAGCTTTGGTCATGAGTCATATCAAAGGAGAGTGGGATACTAAACATCCAAACCTCATCCCTTACAAAGAACATGTCTTGACATTGTTACCACATTTCGAGCAGATTACCTTCGAGCACTTCCCGCGAGAAGAAACTCAGCTAGCAGATGCTCTAGCTACAATGTCATCCATGTTAAACTTAACTGGGATAATGAGGCTCCCCAAATCACCATTGAACGGATGGACGAACCCGCACATTGTCACGAGATTAATACTGAATAAGTAGTGGACCAACCATGGTTTCATGAAGTCAAAAGGTATCTCGAGGCTCAAGAATACCCTGAAGGAGCTTCGGTCAACGACAAAAAGCTCTTAAGGAGATTCTCGACAAAGTTCTTCTTAAGTAATGGCATCCTGTACAAGCACAATCATGATTCTATTTTGCTCCGTTGTGTGGACAAGATTGAAGCTGAAAGGATCATGGCTGAATTGCATGAAGGTACCTTTGGAACTCACTCTAGCGGGCATACGATGGCTAAGAAGATTCTAAGGGCAGGCTATTAGTGGTCTACCATGGAAGCTGACTGCTATCAACACTCCCGCACCTGCCATAAATGTCAAATTTATGCAGACAAGGTGCACGTGCCTCCAATTCCTCTAAATGTCTTAACAGCTCCTTGGCCATTTGCTATGTGGGGAATCGACATGATTGGAGAGGTCAAGCCTACAACATCCAATGGACACCACTTCATTCTGGTGCCCATTGACTATTTCACCAAGTGGGTCGAAGCAGCTTCCTTCATATCCGTTACTAAGAACGTTGTTTCCCGCTTCATCAAGCAGAATCTCATATGCCGGTACGGTATCCCCGAAAGGATCATCACTGATAACGGTACAAACCTTAACAATACTATGATCACCACTTTGTGCGAGAAGTTCAGTATTCAACATCACAATTCATCTCCCTACCGGCCAAAGGTGAATGGTGCGGTTGAAGCTGCTAAGAAAAATATCAAGAAGATCATACAAAAGATGACAGTCACCTACAAGGACTGGCATGAAATGCTACCGTTTGCTCTTCACGGGTACCGTACCACGGCACGCACATCAACTGGGGAAACACCCTATTCCTTGGTATATGGCATAGAAGCTATTTTACCTATCGAGGTTCAGATTCCCTCCTTGAGAATCATGAAGGATGCTGGTTTGAGTGAAGACAATTGGATTCAAACCTGGTTTAATCAGCTTAACTTGATTGATGAAAAGATACTTATTGATGTTTTCCATGGTCAGACGTATCAAAAGAGGATGATCAAGGCTTTCAACAAGAAAGTCAGACGTCAAGTATATCAAGTTAGAGATCTTGTAATCAAGCGCATCATTTTGCCACAAAGTGATCCCAGGGGCAAATGGACTCCTACCTACGAAGGACCATTTGTAATCAAGAACATCTTCTCTGGTGGGGCAATGATCTTAACCACCATGGACGGCAACGACCTGCCGCACCCTGCGAACGCAGACATAGTCAAAAGATACTACGCATAAATGACCCGCTAGGTTGACACACCTAGGCAAAAAAAGGACATCCCGGTGAATCGAAAACTCGAAAGGGCGGTTCAGACAAAAATTAGGGATAAACAAAAAAATATGTACACCCGGCAAGTTGAAAACCCAAAAGGGCGACTTGGGCAAAAAAGGGTTTCCCGGTGGACTGAAAACCCGAAAGGGCAATCCAGGCAAAAGTTAGGGAATTAAAGCGTAATGACTATGTCTCGTCGGATCACTTTAAGGACAATCTCTTCACTGACAAACCTGAAGCTTCTAATCAATCCAATCATCTTTGGACGAAGCAACGGATGGACAAGATATTCGGAGATACGAAGGCTATAGCGGAATGGGAACCCCATGGGATTTTTTTCCACACATAGCTATCTTTCTTTGTATAAAATTTTCTTACTTTTATGACACCGTCCTCTTACTAGGATGTATGTCTCCTTTGTACAAAACACTTATTCAAAGTAAATACAAAGATATCTCTTTCAAAGTACAGAAAACTACTTGTCTCTTTCTTTTACACTTGTGTTTTCATTTGCAAAAACGTCCAATGATTCATTGATGAACATATGCATTTGAACATAATTACTGTTTACAAGTAAACAAAGTGGAAAAGAACAATTACTGGCAGGCTGAAAGGATAGGAAAACGTCTTTAGACTATTCCAGGAGCAATCCCTACAGTACATCATCTAGACCCCCAGCGGAGCTAAAACCTTGAAATACATATCCCCAGCGGAGTTATAATTTCAAACCCAAACCCCCATCAGAGTTAAAACTTCAAACTCCCAAACCCCAGCGGAGTAAAAACTTTGAGTTACAGATCCCCAGTGGAGCTAAAACCTTCTTCCCCAGTCGAGCCAAAATTCCTAACTATCAATCCACAGCGGAATCCATCTAGTTTCTCCAAGTTCCCCAGCAAGTTTTCTTGAAGCCTGGAAGTTAACCAGATAACAGTTAACTTTTGTCTTATCCCCAACCTAGGATAACTTCCCAGTAGAGTGGAAGACGACCAAAAACTCCTGAACTTACTCTCCAGCAGTAAGCCTTCTTCCCACAGAGTTTTTACCCCTCAACAGAATGAAGATTCTCATTCTTAATTCCCCAGTGAAGTTGCCAGAGTTTTCATTACTCCTCAACAGAATGAAGATTCTCATTCTTAATTCCCCACAGAAGTGATCAGGGTTTCCCCTATTCTCCAGCAGAATAAGGATTCCCATTGTGTAACCCCCAGTAGAATTCATCAAAATTCTCTGGATTCCCCAAGCAGATTTCTCCAGCAGTTTGGCATTACTCTTACAACAGAATTTTTGTCAATACTCCAACTTCAAGACATGAAGGATCCTCACATCCCCACAGAAGTTGCTAAGGATTTCTTGTCCCCAACAATCACCAAGATTTTCTTACTCTCAGCAGTCAAGGATTTATTTTCCTCGGCAGCAGTCAAGAGTTTTTATCTCCAGCTGTCAAGGATTTATTTTCCTCAGCAAGACAGCTAATCAGCTTACATGCTCATACATTACATCCATATATCATAAACATTGATAAAGCGCATATATTGCATCATACATTTCATGCAACATAGCTTTGTGTTTCATCTAACATTTTACCCTTTTCAGGATAAGATTAATAAGCTACCATTAACAGTATACAATCATGATACGGTACAGATACGCTCCAGACACGGAAGTCATTCTGTTGCTTATTCAGATTCAGATTTCAGATACAGTACAGATACACTCCAGACACGAAAGTCATTATGTTGCTTATTCAGATTCATATTTAAGATACAGTACAGATACACTCCAGACGTAGAAGTCATTCTGTTACTCATTCAGATTCAGATTTCAGATAGGCTCCAGATACGGATGCCATCCTGATACTTATTCAGATTTTAACTATTAGATACAGATTAGATACGCTCAAGACACGGAAGCCATTCTATTTCTCATTCAGACTCAGATCTCAGATACAATACAGATACGCTCCAGATACGAAAGTCATTCTGATACTCATTCAAACCTTAACATTCAGATACAATATAGATACGCTCCAGACACGGAAGCCATTCTCTCACTCATTCAGATTCAGACTTCAGATCCAGTCCAGATACGCTCCAGACACGTATTCCATTCTGTCACTTATTCTGATTATCCCCAGCTCAGAGACGCTCCAGACACGGATGCTATTCTTTTGTTTTTTCTCATTACAAGTCTCCAGATACAGTTCAGATACGTTCCAAACACAGAAGCCATTCTGATACTTATTCTTCTGACTTACAACTTACAACTCAGCAAACATTTTTGGATGGCATCTGCAAGCCCATCTCCAACAAAATTTTACCACATCTCCAAATGGCATCTTTAAGCCCATTCCCTCAACCATACTTTGACGAGTGCAAATTTACGGGAACTCTAGTGTTCAATCCTCTTTTACCTTCGAGTCACGAACGGCAAAACTCGCCAATCTAACTCTTCAGGTTCCAGAAGATTGAACAGGGGCAGCTATTGTACCCCAAAATTTGCCCTCTCATTTATCAAGATTTTCCTCACAAGACTTCCTGGACTCAGGACAGGATTAGGGTTTGCTCAGCTCAAGGCATCACCTTGCACTGATAACCTGAAATTAGGGTTTGAGTTTGCACAAGGATTTTTGGACTATCAATGCTTCATGTGACTTTCATACACCATCTTGGACCCCTAATATTGTTCATACCAAGTTTCAAGCCTTGAATCACATTTTTGCCCAGTCAATTGGACAGTTGACCTAGAAATCAACTGTATTAGGGAAAAAGTCAACCACGGCCAATTTACAGTAAAACTTCATAATTTTTGATCCACAACAACATTTTAGGCTCCTATGTACCATTTTATCAATTTTGGATCACAACTCCTCAAGAAATTTGATCTGATCATCAAAAGGGCAAAATGGTTAAAATTAGGGTTTTGACTAAGAAATGGCAATTTCTGATTTTTAACCTAGCCAATGGAAAATGGGGTTCAAGCATGATTTCAAGGACTCAATAGAATCATCTTGACCTAATCACATAGTTTAAAAGATCTCAAATGCATAGGATTGACAGATGAATTTTGCAGTCAACTGATCAAAAGTCAATTGTACACTGAAAAGTCATACTTTGACTTTTTGGTCAAAATCAAGTGCCAAGGGTCATAATTCTTCAAGATATGTCAAAATGTGAAACTTGTTGATAAAGAAAATCAATTTTGCAAATTAGGGTTTTAATTTGAAAAATTTTCATAACTTAGAAAATTTCTAAGTATGGAAATTTTCTTATTTTTTCCCAACTTTCCACAACTTTTTCACCATGATGCAATTGGATTCAAAGAAAACTTCCAACATGAAAGTTGTAGTCCTCCATGAAATAAACAACTTTTATACACAAAGTTTTCCCAAAATATGCTTGGATCTCAAGTTATGAATTTGTGAATTGGGGTCCATAAACTTTTTAACTTAGTGAAAATTTGCCCTAATTTAGGCAGGTTTTTGACCTAACTTCATGGACATTTTTCACCTAGTTCCAAGAATTATCTCAAAATTCATTTCAAAGATAGATTGTATAGCATGTTGCAATATTTCAAAAATGTCCAATAACTCTCCAAGATCATTTGCGTTTAGGGAGAATCGAAGAAGAGAAAATAACAATTTGTCACTTTTGTTCAAGCCATGTTTACAATGCTTCAAGTTGCAAATCAGTTCCTAGCATGCTTGTACCTTGCATTACAGGTCCTAATCCCTTCTAAACTCTATAATTGAATTCTAACTCAATGGATAATGGATTTATTTTGATCTTTGGAGCATTACACAAAGAATAATTCCATAAATGGCCAAAAGTTCACAATGCCATTTTGATAAAGCAAGCTTTTCCAACTTTACAATTCTTGAGTCATGGACCTGATATTTTGTTGCAAGCAATATCCACAAATATCAGGCAATGTTTACCAACTATTATCAGACCTAGAACTAGAAAGTACAAGCCTTTTGCATAGTCACTTCAACTTTTCTTCAAAAGCAAGAAAACTTGCAAAAGTCAAGATAACTTGTCCATCTGATAAAGGGAGGGTTTGGGCCTCATTCTATACAACTTCAGAAACTTGTCTCAAGAAGAAATAAGAATTCATAGCATTCAAAACTCTCCCAAACATAAAAAACACCCATTTATGCCCAAACAGAGCAGCTTCTGCAAATTTCTTGCCAACTCAATATTGGCTCGTGAGTTTCTTGATTCAACACTTGAAACACATTCCATACATCACATCTAAACTATCCAGGCCCTTGTCTTGAAACTGTAATCCCTGTTTCCGACATCACCATTTTCATTTTGGAAGGTTGCAGGTTGACTTCTACAAGGAGTTTCAGCCATCTACAAGGCCAGCTAAGCATTGGAAAAGCTTGAGGGAACTTCAAGGAAGCTCACACGATCTTCAGGCCTCACTCAAAGCCCCCACATTGCCATATCCAAACTCAGCTGAACAAGGTATTTTTCAAATCTCTATCTCTTTATTTAGGCATCCTTAAGTCACGATTTGTGAAGCAAAAATGTAGTCATTAACTTGTTGAAACTGTACATATGCATAGTTGTTATTTATATTAACTGAGTAGTGAGAATTTGAAGCTTGAAGTTCATGAAAAAACTAGGTCAGAAATTAGGGGTGATAAAATTCTCCTTGAGCTTTGAGTGTTAGGTCATGAATTTTATATGATTGGAATCGTGAGATTCCAAGCTACAATTTTAATGTTACAAGTTTTTGTTTTTGTGCAAAGAATAGAGAGTTGCAGGTTGAAGGCAGATGCACGTGTTTGAGAGGAGCTGGAGGACAGGGACGACCTGTCTAGGCCTGGCGCGCCTGGTCCTTGTCATTTCTCCTTTTCACACCCACTGTTTTGATTTCCACACCCCTTTGTTTATTTTGCATATTTTTCATATTTTCTTTCTATTTTTATGTTTATTGATTTTAATAATTTTTTCTGAACGTTAAAAATCACAAAAATAATTTTCTTAATTTTTTGCAATTTTTTTTTTCACATATAAAAAATAGTTTATTCTAACAAATAGAATTTATTTTCTTATTAAATAGTTAAAATTTTAAAAAATATCATACATTTTTATTTTTATTATTCATACACATAAAATATTATTTTCACATATATTTTAATTTTTAACATTTGTAAATAATTTTATTTATTTTTCCTTGTACATAAATGGATAAAAATAAATAATAATGAAACATATATTTTCTTGAATCAAAAATTAGGGTTTCCCCTTTCAAAAAATAACAATATTATTTTTTCTGGATTTTAGGACTTAAATGATATTATTCTCTCATACAAAAATAAAATACAAAATACATTTTGCATCCATACATTTTATTGCATATTTAAATAATTGTTAATTTATTTATTGTACCAAAATTCAATTGGGTTGTAATAGTAAATTAGGGTTTTATTTTGTGCAAATATCCCCCATTCAAAACTTGTATCCTCCCTTCCATAATAATTTTTGTAATAGCTTAGATTTACTTTACGCAATTTATTGCATTATATATTTGTGTAGTAAATTAGGGTTTTGCATGATAAGACAAAAATCAAACAAATAGCATGACCTAATCCAAGACAACAAAAACATGTAAAATGACAACACATTGCACACAAGCACCCCTAGGGTTTCACCCATTTTGTTTCCTAAAAAAATGGTCATGGTATGCATGCAAGGTATCTTGGCAAAATCAAACAAAACAAAATATCATAGTCCCTCGATGACGCTATCAAAAGGTTTCCTAAACAAATGATCTTGGCCCCTCAAAACTTGCTAAGATACTTGGCACCATTGCTATCATGGTCATACGATGACCCACACCCGTCCTGTTTAAACATCCAAAGATAGGTTTGTTTACCAAAACAATGGTAAATCAACAATGTCAAAGGAATAAAAATGTACAAGAAAGACTTTCAAGTAGGTAGATAGCTTCTAGTTACTTGATCAATTTGCAAACAATCCTTGCTATTTTTTCAAACAAACACAACACATTTCAAAACATTTTCCAAACAACTTTCAAAACATTGAAACATTTTTTAAAAGACAAACATCTTTGTATACATTCTTACAAACAAGAATCATTACAAAGATTTCCTAAACGATGGCCTCTTTTCAAAATACTTTCAAAACCACATAAAGCACCATTTCAAACAATTTCAAAAGCAAAGCAAGTGATCTAAACAAGTAACTAAGAGCCCATGGAAAACCATGGATGAAAAGGGTGCTAGCACCTTCCCTTTTCATAATCTACCCCCCGAACTCAAGAAAACATCTCAATGGTCTTTCTTGTGCTTTTTTACCTTTCCTTTTGGATAAAAATAAAAGTAGGTGGCGACTCTTGCTAAACCGCAACATTTGTGAACACAAATGCAAAACCTCAAGTCAGTTCTTCCACCGCATCATATCGGGTGTACAGATTTTTTTGTTTTTCATCCCTAATTTTTTCCCGAATCCTTTTGGTTCGCTGGGATGCCCTTATTTTTGCCTAGGCCAGTCAACCTAGCGGGTATTTATTCATGCGTAGTATCTTTTCACTATGTCCGCATTAACAGGGTGAGGCAGGTCGTCAATATTCATGGTGGTCAAAATCATGGCTCCACCTGAAAATATGCTTTTGATCACAAATAGACCTTCGTACGTGGGAGTCCATTTGCCCATGGGATCACATTGTGGCAGTATGATGCGCTTGATTACCGAATCACCCACTTGATATACTTGACGTCTGACCTTTTTGTTGAAATCCTTGATCATCCGTTTCTGATACATTTGACCATGAAAGACAGTAGTAAGCCTTTACTCATCAATCAGATTTAGTTGATCAACTCGAGTATGGATCCAATCATCTTCATTCAAGCCTGCATCCTTCATGATCCTCAGAGAAGGGATCTGGACCTCAATGGGCAGGACAACCTCCATACCCTATACCAGAGAATAAGGTGTTTCCCCTGTCGACGTGCGTGCTGAGGTGCGATAACCATGAAGAGAAAATGGTAACATATCATGCCAGTCTTTATATGTCACCGTCATTTTCTGTACAATTTTCTTGATGTTCTTGTTAGCAGCCTCCACAGCGCCATTCATCTTCGGCCGGTAAGAAGAAGAATCATGATGTTGAATCTTGAATTGCTTACAGAGTTAGGTGATCACTGCATTGTTGATATTTGTACCATTGTCAGTAATTATTCGCTCTGACATACCATACCGACAAATCAGGTTGTGCTTGATAAACCGCGCCACAACGTTCTTGGTAACAGAAGCAAAAGAGGCAGCCTCAACCCACTTCGTGAAGTAATCAATGGCTACTAGGATGAAGCAATGCCCATTGGAAGCGGTAGGTCTAATTTCTACGATCATATCAATGCCCCACATTGCAAAGGGCCATGGAGCCATCAAGACATTCAAAGGAGTCGGAGGTACATGCACCTTATCAGCATAGATCTGGCATTTGTGACAAGTTCGGGAATGTTGATAGCAGTCTGCTTCCATAGTGGACCAATAATATCCTGCCCGCAGGATATTTTTAGCCATGGTGTGTCCACTAGAGTGGGTGCCTAAGGTACCCTCGTGTAAATCTGTCATAATCCTCTCTGCTTCATTTTAATCTACGCACCAAAGTAAAGTAGAGTCATGATTGCGCTTATAGAGGATTCCATTACTGAGGAATAACTTTACGGAGAACCTTCTCAGAAATTTCTTATCATTGACAGACGCCCTCTCAGGATACTGTTGAGCCTCAAGATACCTTTTCACTTCATGGAACCAAGTTTTGTCGGCTACCTCTTCAACGTCGATCTCGTAGCAATATGTAGGTTCATCCAACCTTTCAATAGTGATCTGAGGGGCCTCGTTATCCCACCTGACCTTAAACATAGATGATATAGTAGCTAGTGCATTTGCTAACTGATTCTCTTCTCATGGGAAGTGTTAAAAGGGGACCTCTTCAAAGTGTGGGAGTAGTGTCAGCACATGTTCTTTGTAGGGGATGATATTCGGGTGCTTTGTATCCCACTCACCTTTGATCTGGCTTATTACCAAGGTTGAATCTCCGAAAACGCTCAAGAACTTGATCCTCAGGTCAATAGCAGCTTTGAGACCCATGATGCATGCTTCATACTCCGCCATATTTTTGGTACAATTGAAGCATAATCTGGAAGTAAGAGGAGTATGACATCCTTCCGGCCATATGATTATAGCACCAATTCCATTACCGAGTGCGTTCGAGGCTCTGCCAAAAACCATAGTCCTTCGGGATCCTTCCTCGGGTCCTTCATCCGGTCCAGGTTCTTCACAGTCAGTCACTGACATAATATTCTCATCCGGGAACTCAAAATTCATGGATTGGTAGTCATCCACAGCTTGATGAGCCAAATGATCGGCTAGTACACTTCCCTTGATTGCTTTCTGGGTTGTGTATTAGATATCATATTCGGTCAAGATCATTTGCCTGTTGCTATTCTTCCGGAGAGTGTGGGCTTCTCGAAGATGTACTTGATCGGATCCATCTTAGATATCAGCAAGGTAGTGTGGATCAACATATATTGTCTTAGTCGGCGAGCAGCCCATGCCAAAGCGCAACAAGTTTTCTCGAGCAGTGAGTATCTTGTTTCACAGTCGGTAAACTTCTTACTAAGGTAGTATATTGCATGCTCTTTTTGACCAAACTCGTCATGCTTCCCCAGTACACACCCCATTGAATTATCTAACACTGCTAAGTACATTATCAAAGGTCTTCCTTCATTCGGAGGCATCAGAATTGGTGGTTCTTGAAGGTATTCCTTGATTCTCTTGAAGGCAGCCTGGCATTCGTCATTCCACTTTCCCACTTGATCTTTCTTCAGGAGTTTGAAGATTGGCTCACAAGTAGCAGTTAAATGGGAAATGAACCTGACAATGTAATTTAGGCGTCCTAAGAAGCCTCTGACCTCCTTCTCAGTGCGAGGAACCGACATCTCTTGTATAGACTTCACTTTTGCAGGGTCTACCTGAATGCCCTTGTCGCTAACAATGAAACCTAGGAGTTTACCAGACCTTACCCCAAAGGTGAACTTGTTCGGGTTTAACCCCAGCTTGTACGTCCTCAACCTGTCAAACATCTTTTGTAGATGATCAAGGTGGTCTTCCTCTGTTTGAGAATTGGCTATCATGTCATCAACATAGACCTCTATTTCATGGTGAATCATGTCACGGAACAATGCTACCATGGCTCGCTGATAGGTTGCCCCAATGTTCTTCAACCCAAACAACATCACTTTGTAGCAGAAAGTGCCCCATTGTGTGACGATGTTTGTCTTCTCCATGTCTTCAGGTGCCATCTTGATCTGATTGTAACTAGAGAAACCATCCATGAAAGAAAAGACCTTGTGTTGTGTTGTGTTATCAACCAGAATATCAATATGGGGAAGTGGAAAGTCATCCTTAGGGCTTGCCCTGTTCAAATCTCGGTAATCTACACACATTCGTACCTTGTCGTCTTTTTTAGGCACCGGGACCACGTTAGTAACCCATTGGGGATAAGAAGTGACAGCTAGGAACCCAATGTTGAATTGTTTCATAACCTCTACTTTAATCTTTTCTTATATTTTAGGGCGCATACGACGGACCTTCTACTTTACCAGAGGGCAATCCTCTTTAGTTGGAAGGTGATGAACCACAATATTCGTATCTAGTCCGGGCATGTCTTCATATGACCAAGAAAATATCTCGACATAATCATGCAACATCTGTAGCAACTGCTGATTGACATTAAGTCCCAGATTTTCACCGATCTTGACTTCTTTTCTGTCTTCCTCCGTGCCCAAATTCAGTATCTCAACTGGCTCTTCATGGGGCTGTATGACCCTTTCTTCCTGCTGTAACAATCTAGCAAGTTCTCCGGGTACCTCACAATCTTCCTCACCTTTGTCCTCGACTTGGTTGATCAGATTTTCAAAGTCATAACCGGCAATAGAAGAACTGTTATCAATGGGATCTAGAGTGGATATGGATCTGTAGTTTGATATGTGAGTGTGTGTAAGAGCATAGCTGTATAGACAAAGTAAAAAGAAGAAAAGAAAAGACAGAGAGCGCAAAATTTGTATGCATAAACGTCCAATGCTTTATTAATGCCATATGAAATTGGATTATGATATCCCTCACAAATAAACCATTGTGCCCCGGGTAAGACACATGGCCGTAAAGTTTATACTGTTTATTACATATCCCAAAAACAAAAAGATAATTACTTCTGAACAAAAGTAATCGGTACAAAGACTCTTTTGGTCCAGTTACTGAGTCCACCGCTGGCAGTCGGGAAGATCCAGTTGTCCATGTCCTCGTCACTATCACTGTCTTCCAAGGTGTTGACCCCATGATTGCTGATACGGAGGGGAGGTCCTTCAGCACGAGCACAGCGAACAGCCCTTTGATCCCCTGAAGAGAAACCTAAGCCAAATTTTTCAGACTTGTATGGTATGTCGGGGAGCTGACACCAGATGGTAGACCCACCTCCTTCAATAACTGCTTTTGCATCCTTGAGAGAAGCCATCTTCAAGCGCGGTCTGGTGATCTCTGGCAGATTGGTGATAGTTTCAGTTGCAGCCATAGTCTGAGGCACCTTTTCGAAATTCTGACACGGAGTCTCGATGAACTCGCCATCCATTTCTACATACCTGAAGGAGTTCAGGTGATTGACCATGTACTCTTCCTCACCGTGTACCGTGACAATCTTTCCTTTTACTGGGTATTTCATCATCTGATGCAGAGTAGATGTGACAGCTCTCGCCCCATGGATCCAAGGGCAACCCAATAAACAAGAATAGGATGGTCTGATATCCATCACAAAGAAGGTAGACTTAAAAGTCTGAGAACCGACTTTTATGGGGATGTCTACCTCCTCGTGCACCATCCTCTTTGAACCATCGAAAGCCCTTACCACTATGTTGCTGGGTTTCAAGGTCAAACCTTCACAGTCTAGTCTATCCAGAGCCTTCTTGGGAAGCACATTCAATGATAAACCAGTATCTACCAGGACGTGGGCCAAAGTAGTGCCCCAACATTTGACAGAAACATGTAGCGCATCATTATGCTTTCTCCCTTTGGGTGTCAAATCAGCATCAGAAAAACCCAAACCGTTATTCGCCGTCATACTGGCCACACAATCTTCAAATTGGTCTGCAGAGGTTTCCTATGTCACGTGGGTCGTCTTAAGGAACTTCACCAAAGCCTTTGCATGGGCTTCGCAGCACAACAGTAAGGCCAACATAGAAATCTTTGAAGGGGTCTTCCCCAGTTGCTCGACCATATTGTAGTCTCTCTTTTTGATGATCTTCAAAATTTCTTCCATTTCCTTCTTGGAAGTCTCTGGGATAGATATTGACTGCACCTTTCTTCGGACAGGCTCAACCAATATGTCTTTGCCCCGAGTCTCGGTCGGCTCAGTGATAGGGGCCTCAGCAGGGGTAATCACAGGAACTGTAGTAGTATTATCAGCAGGAACAAGAGCAATAATAATCACAGGACCAGTAACAACTTTTAGAGGAGAAATCTCAGAGGAGAACACTCTTCCACTTCTGGTTATTTTGCTGGTTCCCACAATGTTTCCAACGTCGGGGTCAGCCTCCTCAGTAACCTGGTCTTCATCAGCCAGCCATTCTTGCTTGACACCGTGGCAATAGATTTCACCCCCATAGTTCCAGGGAACAACTTTGTCTGAGGAGTATGGGATTGGTCCTGGCATAGTAATTATCAACGGAGTCACCTTCGGAACAGATGTAATCCTGAAGGGTCTTTTGGTGGAGACCCTGGGAGGATTGGCGGAAATGGTTATTATTGAAACATCCTTGTAATAAGTGGTTGGAACAGGAGTCTTTTCAAACAAAATCTCTTTATCGCCCATCAGGCGCTGGACACCTGCCTTCAACAAATGACAACCAGTCGGTAGAGATAAACAGAGGTGGCAACCTTCGCCATAACCCGGAAATAAACCAGCCTTCAACAGGCTTCTCTTGATGGTCAGGATAGGAGTAACAAGTTCATCAACAGTAGTAATAAACACATTATCTTCAACAGAGTTAACACCCCGGTCGTGCTTGGGCATAGGAGCAGTGATAACATTTGGAGTCTCAGGGGCGTGAAATTCAATTTCCTTCACCTCGAGAAGGTCTTGCACCTTGTTTATCAAGGCTCATCAGATGTTGGTATCATGGCCTGGACTTTCTGAATAATAAGCACAACGAGCATTAGGGTTGTAGTGAGGAGAGGCAGTGTTGAGATTCTTTGGAGCTTCTCGTAGGGTTACCAGATTGGTCTTCAATAACTGTGGCAAGATTTTAGACAAATTCATGTTTATCTAGGTAAATTGTCTTACCGGCCTTTCTATCCTCGGTTGATTGTTCCTTTGTTGGGTAGGTTCAGACTTAGAGATCATGACAGCCCCTACCGCTGGACGGAGTTCAGCTCTGTCATGATTTCTTTGACGGTACACAACATTAACCTCCTTCTTCCCAGCGAATGTCTTCCTTACGGCACTGGAGGACGCATCCTTTTGAATCTTCCCACTCCTGATTCCAGCTTCCACCCGTTCTCCTGTCAGAGTCATTCAGTGAAGCCGACCGATGAACTTCCAATTAGATGATTGAAAAATGGACCAGACAGGGTCCCCAGAAACATATCCACCTGCTCCCTATCAGACAGGGGAGGCTGGAATCTTCCTGCTAAGTCCCTCCACTTTTAAGCATAGTCCTTAAATCCTTCTCTCAAACCCATAGACATATTTTGGAGTTGTGTACGGGTGGGAGCAAGGTCTGCATTGTACTGGTACTGCTTGTAGAAAGCAGCGGCCAGGTCCTCCCAATTACAGATGTTGGCTCCTTACATCTGGTGGAACCATTCTAGTTGAGTTCCAGATAGACTATCCTGAAAGAAGTGGACCCATAAGTCCTTGTCAGCAGTGTGAGGCTGGATCTTCCTCACATAAGATTGGAGGTGCATCTTGGGACATGAGACCCAATCATATTTGGTGAACACTGGCACCTTAAACTTTTGCAGGATGACAACCCCAGAGATCAAACCCAGCTCTTCAAAATCCAGAACTGGTACCTTCCTAACCTCCATTGCATTCAAACAATCCTCTAGCTGTTTATATTTTTCATTAGCAGGAGGATATTGCTCCTCATCAAAATCAGATTCATCATCGAATTCTTTTGGACTTGAGTCTTCCTCTCTTGTTTCCTCATCTTGGTTGTTTCCTCCCCTTGATGAAGTTATCAGTTCAGAGGCCTGTTGCACTGGTCTTCTGATCCTCCTTCCCAGATTCACTAACCAAGTTGGCTTCTTTGTCTTCTTCTTCTCTTTAATAATCAGGGCTTTCAGGTCTTCTTGCCCTTTGGTCAGAGCCATGATCATTTGTTGGAACTGGGCATTCTAAGTCTACAGATCCTTCACTATTTGTTCTAGAGCCATTGCTTGCTGAAATAAACAGCGAAGAAGATGAGAAACCTGCTATGAAACTTGTCCATGAAAAGATATGTATAATATGTTTATGCAATGTTTTCAAGGACCTTACTATATTTAAGCTCTTTTAAACAAAATAAGAAGCAAAACCTTTTATTATAAAGCTTTTAAAGAAACAAAATATTACACCAGAATAAGCATTGAAAAGAAATTTCTAAGTCTCCCATGGGTGTTTCCTCTTGGTGTTGAGGTAGGTGTTGAGTTTTCTCTCTTCATGAAGTTGTTTTGTTAATTCCAGCAACTTCTTCTCACTTGCATAGAATTGTTCTTCAAAAGTATCTCGTTCCCCCTTGAGTTGAATCCAAGACTTTTGCAACTCTTCGAAGTTGGTTGGCATATCAGGATGGAGAATAACACAGGACTTGCCCCCTTGGACAATAGGTTCTAAGATCACCGGTAAGATGGAATCGTATGGCATCATAAGACTTTTGACTCGAGCTCTCACCCATTTGAGATAAGGTTCCAAAGGGATGAATTTCATGCGCCCAAAAGTCTTACTATCAGTCCTCTTAATAATGCCCTAAGAGTGGATGAACCTCTGACGATAATTTTGCGAATCATCTGAGTAGTTGAACACAATACCTTGGATGAGCATATCCGGTGGACCAATTCTCCGTGCATACCCAAACTGACGTAGTGCTAAAGAAGGATTGTAAGTGATGCCTCCCCTAATTCCTAGTAGTGGTACATTAGGAAATTCTCTACAGCGATCAATAAAAGAAATGTCTTCTTGAGAGAGAGGACACCAATGGATGTCGGAGTGAGAGAGAGACATTAGTCTTTGACTCCATCTTTAGCCTAAGTCATTTTGCATTATTGACCGAGGTAGGTGCGAAATAAACCACCTATATAGGAGAGGGGTGCAACACATGAAAGTTCCTCGCTTCTTCAGAGTACGAGTATGGAGAGAATGTAGGATATCCCCGAGCAAGGTAGGAACCAGATTGTGAGCAAGAAAGATGTTGATGGCATTCACATCTATAAGTTGATCCGAATTAGGAAATAGGACCAACCCATAGATCAAGAGGGCTAATACATCTTCAAAGTAATGATAACTCATATCATCTAGGAAAATCTGAGCTTTCTTCATCAGGAAATTTGCAAGGATACCCTTAACTTCACTTCTTTTTTCCCAATTGGACTCAACGTCAGATGGCTTCAAGTGCAGAGCTACGATAACATCTTCAGAAGCTGGGTCTTATTCTAAACCAGTGAAAGTTACTCGCTCCAACATAGGTAAACCAAGTAACTTAGAGAATTCCTCTAGGGTAGGCACCAGTTGATAATCGGGGAATGTGAAGAAATGGTGCTTAGGATCGAAGAACTGGAATAAAACACTCATCAAACCTTCGTCAAACCCGGTGGTAACCAAACTGAGCAAGTAACCATGCCTTTTGTGTAATGATGAGTCCTAGGTGACTTTCAAGACTAATTCCTTGAGCTTAGGAGGAACTTCTGTGAAGTAAATCTGGATGGTTTTTCTGCGACCTGAATTCATATCCTGCAAAACAACCAAGAGGTAAATCCAACAGGTCCTTGAAATGATTAGTACATATGAATCTCATGATGTTTATGATGTCATGATTATGCTAAAAATCTCAGATAAACACAAGCAAATCACACAATAGACCTTAGGTTCAAAGGCTTGCATGAGTTTTTAAGGTATGTACCCTCTTGAATGTTTAGTTGGCTAAACCTGTCCTATTAATAGTAACCGGGTTCTAAGGAGCCTCAATATCACTGACCTTACCTTTAGAAATTGTTTCAGCTCCGCACCGAAGTATTGCGGCCAAAAAATCCTGAAAGTCCAGCCTCAATGAGTGTAGTATCGAGTATCAACCAATCTTCGGTCGGAACCAAAGTCGATTATCTCACTACTCCCTAATGGCTAGGATGAGTCAATTAAAGGTTCTAAAGGTATGTTAGCGCTTAATGACACTATGAGGAAGCCTAATGTTATCCTTAACTTACTCAAGGAACATTAGTAAAATCTAAAGCATCGCGCTAACATAGCCACCACTTCGTCCATATCGATCTACGCCGTACAACCTCTATGGCTTATTGCTACTTAGCTAATAAGGTGCCCCAGATCCGTGTGTAGGATCTTTTAGTAACAACCCAAGCAACCCTCAAAAGTAAAGCAAACAAGCACAAAAAGCAAATTAAAGATGAACTAACTCTAAGGTAAACCCCACTTTTATTATATTCCCCAACAGAGTCTCCAGTTCTGTTTTATGGTGGCAGAACCGACTGTTTAATATGCTGGTTGTTGTACCCCAAAATTTTTCCTCCCATTTTTAATTCAAGATGCTATCCTAGGGTTTCTCAAATACCTGATTTGGCTCAGAAGTTGATCAGACAGATTCTCTTCCTAGGCAATAAGTCAGTAATTAGGGTTTTGCATTTCTCAAAGAAATTGAGTCTTCGAGGTTTCAAATGGTCTTCATAGGTCTTCATGTCTCCTCAAGGTTGTTTAAGTCAGTTTTCAAACCTCACATTGCAAGTTTGCTCAATCAACGATCCAGATAACTGGAAACGACTACGTCAACTTGAAAATCGCCTTTTTGCGAAAACAAATTCAAACGATCGTAACTTCTTCATTATTCATTATTTTTTAATGTTTTTTCTTGCATTGATTCTCCTGGGTTCCATCCAAAATCTCTCTTCACAAATCAAGAACTGATTACGCGTAGAGGATCACCAAAATTCGAATGCGTTGGAAGTCGCATCATGAATTTTGACCTAATTTCAAATAACAGTCGTCTGATTTCTAAGAATTGTGATCTTCTTCAAGTTACAAGACTTTGAGACGATTATTTCTATTCATGATCATATGTGATGTCGCTGACGGGTTTATCTTCAAAGAATCGAAGGAAAATTAGGTTTAGAAGACTTTAAAATTATCGAATCGTCGCATGGCATTTGTTGATTTTGAATTTTTCTTAAATACAGTTTACTGAAAGATTGATGCTTGGTCCCAGAGCATGTTTGTTTGGACAAGATATGAAGATTAAGACTGTCATTTAAACAACCATGATTGTGGATTCAATTAATCAATTGGGTTTGAGCTCTTAAACATTTATTTTGTTTAAGAATGTAAAATACATGATTTATATGATCATTTTGTGTTTGCTTGAAATGCATGTTACCAAGCAAGATTTTTATCCAAAGTATTCAATTAAGGATTGCAAGTTTTGTACAATAAATTCTACTACACCAAATTTTATTCAAATAATTTATAGTATTACATTACAAATGAATTTACAATTTGTTTGTCTTGTTTACAAAGAATCTCAAAGTTTACAAAGAGAACTTTTGTTTTCTTCTTCAGGTCTTCATCTTCATCTTCAAGTAATCAATCCAATCTTTCTTGGCATCCAAGTCTCGCTTTCCGTTCATGAAACAAGGAGTTTTCAAGCAAATATTTCTCCTAATTCATCACTAGGGTTTGCAGATAGGAATCCGAATTTTGGTCTGATTTTGTGTTATCATAATCTCTCTCCCCAATTGCAAATCACAAGAAAGTTTGCCTTTCTTGGTTCACAAAAGAAAAAGGAAAAAGAAAAAAAATGCCAACAATGCAACAAACAGCAAACTACCAACAAGCAGCAAGTTGCCCAAATCCAACAAAATGCAAAAGCCATAGCAGAACCAAGCCTGCAAAGCAAGCTGCCCAATACAGCAGTCAATAATCAGCTTGCCAAACTGCCCAAAACTGCGGCAGAAAACCAAAATAGCAAGCAACAGCAACAAAATGCACAAACCAACAGCAAGCAAAATAGCAGGGCCAGAAATGCAAACAGATTACAACACAAATAATAGGCAGCAGGTAAACCACAGTCCAAACAGCAGGCTAGTGCAAAAATATAGCAATACTATTTCATGTCAAACAAGGAAACATAGGCTGTTAAGGCAACAAGTAAAAGCATTAATATAGCAAAGAGGCAAGCATGCTCAAGAATCACATGTCATCATTTTCTTAAGTTAGCAAAACCTTCAGAATTTTTGAAGTAAAGAAAAAGCAATTTGGCTTTGTATCATAGAAATATGAAGAGGGAAAGAGAAAAATATTACTTAGGCCACTAGCAATCCCAAAATTACCAAGTCAGATGCTATCATAAAACAGACAGCCCTGCTGCTAAATGCTACAAGCTTTTGCATAACTGTCTAAAAACTGTGCACAAAACTGTCCAAATCCTGCCAAAGACTTGTACAAAAATGGCAAAAACCAAAAACTGCAACAAAGAACATCAGCACAGTATACCACAAGTGTTCAAATAACTGTTATTCCCCCCCCCCCCCCATTTTTCTTTTCTATTCTACTGTCAATATAGAGGGAGAGAGGTGTCAAAAGAAAAGGGGGACAAAAATCACTAAGACTGAGATATTTCCATCAAACCCTTTCCATTTTTTTACAGAACCAAAATCACTAAAAAAACACCATTTCCAAAACTACCTGCCTCAGCCACATCTTTTTCATAGCAAGATACAAAATAACCAACAAATATACAGAACCAAAGATATACAAAAGCCAGCGAAAATCACCAACTACAGGGAGTAAATTATTTTCCCCACAATTCTCTAGTCCAAAACCAATACTCAAAAACCAGCAAGAATAACCAGCAACTCAAAAAAAGAAGAAAAAAAACATTCACAGTGATCCAATAACTCAGAAAAATAGCAAAAAGCCAAAATTGTGTTCATCATTTTTACTCCTCAGAATCCATTCAGAAGATACAAAGCTACATACAAAGAATCCCACAAAAATATAGCAAGCTATCGAGTTCAGAAGAAAAGAGAAAGCTCATATAAATATCAGAAAGACAAACTTCGGAAAGGTTAGAAGCTCACGGATCTAAAAACCACGGCCTCCGTTTTCCTTTTCCTTTTCGTTTTCTTTTTTGCTTTCCATTTTGCATCCTTCATCATAAATCATTGATTTTTAGTCGCATCTTTGACTTAGGGTTCCTCTCACCCCTTTTTAGATCTAGGGTTATAGGCTAAGAATATGCAAAAAATAACTTCAGATTAACATTTAGAAAGAAGAGACTGTTAGATTCATGTAAGAAAAGTGAGGATCAGAGCCGCGCTGCCGCCGTCACCGCCGTAAGGCGATTTTCGGCGCAGCCAGGATGTCTTCTCCGGTGAAGGCTCCCAACAAGAGAGAAGAGAGAGTATCGTGTGAAGAGAGAGAAAGAGAAGTGAGTTATGAGTTGTTTTGTTTCACTTAATTAGCTTTGTTTTAGGTTAGTTATTTTCTTTAGTTTATACTTAACATTAATTTAGGTTTAATACATTTTAGGTTTAATTTATTTTAATTAGCTTGTTTTAGGATAATTTTTATTTAGTTGTATATAACTTAATTTAGATTTAGTCAATAAATTTTAGAATTAGTTTAATTTAATTAGTTTGTTTTAGGATAATTTTATTTAGAATTTTAAATTGGTTTTTAGATTTACTTTAAATTACTTTTTAATTTAAATTTAATTTTGTTAATCTTTAGTTTCGATTCAAAAAATGTTTAAAAATAAATTTATTTTCTCATGAACAAAAATACCAAATTTTTTATGCTTTGTCAATTAATTTTTATTTCATAGACTGTTATAATTCTAGTTAAATTGTTAAAATTCGATTTGGTTGTATTGTTTGCTATTTGAACTTGGTGATCGCATTTGACTCATACCCATTCATTAATTTGTACCCCCATTCTCGAAAACTCTGTAATAGCGTAGAATTTCAATTTCCGCAACTTACTGTTTTTTATATTGTATAGTAATTAGGCGTGTATGGCAAGATTCAAAATTAATCGCTAGATAACCTAATTTCGACAAAATTAAACTTGAAATGAATACACTTTTTCACACGCATACCTCTAGGGTAACCTCTCTCGTTGCCTCGTGTTGTACCCCAAAATTTACCCTCCCATATTTCTCAAAACATTTCAAGAAAAATTCTCAAGTTGCTCAAGGAAACTCAAGGGTTGACCAGACAAGCTCTCTCCTAAGGCAATCTACCTCAAATTAGGTTTTCATGTTGCATCAAGATACGTGAGTCCAAGGGATCCCAAATGCTCACTATTGTCCTAATATGTTCTCAAGATCATCCATGTCAAGTTTCAAGCCTTGCAGAGGAAGTTTGCTCAGTCAATTGCTCAAAGGCCTGAAAATCGACTGTGTTAGGGCAAAAGTCAATTGTGGCCTACATACAGTCAAACTTCAATATTTTTGGTCAAAATCCTTATTTTGAAGTATATTTCATCATTTGATCAAGGGTTGATCATGATTCACCAAGGATTGCTCATAATTCCTCAAGACCAAAAGTTGCTAAATTAGGGTTTTGTAGGAAAAGTCAACTCAACTTTGACCAAGCATAAATTTCTCATACTTTATTAGAAATGATCCATCCAAAGCTCATTTTGAATAGGATGACATTCCCTACAATCCATCTTCAGCTCCCAAGTTCAAAATATGCACTCACAAGAAGTTATGAATTTGGACATTATAGGTCATTTTGAAAAGTCAACAAAAACACCTTTTTTGTCAAAGCTTCATACATGATCATGGAATATCAAATTGAGATGAGACCAAAAGGGTTGCTTAGAGGACATCTCAAGCTTTCTAAAAAGTCCAATAACACCTTCAAAGAGTTAAAATTCAGGAAGTTATGCATTGATGAAGTTGACCTTTTTTACAAAATTGCCAAAAGTCAACTATGCCTCAAATTGCAAATTTTGCTTAATGGGCCTAACTTTTTGCATTGGCTTTGAGTTGGCAACATGGTCCACGAGCCCTAGCCCTTGCCACTTGTCATTATCTTGTTTTTATTATTTATTTTGATTTTTATTTGAATTAAATCAATTTTAATCAAAATAAATCATGAGAAAATCTAAAGCATTGAAAACTCAAGATTTTTTACATGTTTCAGGTCTTAAATTCCAACTAGCATGAGATTAAATTCGTGTAAAGGCATGGAGTGCAAAAAAAGATTGGATTTGGACTATATTTGGAAAGATATTCAAGTGTATCAAATCAAAATCAAATGCAATGATGGAGGAAGATTGAGCACATTCTTTCAACCCTAATTCATTCCTCAGTACATAAGGATCATAGGGAGACCTATAGCAAGGCTAGAAGGAGGCGTATGAACCAGAACCAAACTTGAAAAAATACCAAAAAAGTGCAAACACGAATTGATACTTCCCGGCATCCTCAAGGCCTTCTAGTTGTCCCAATCGCTTCCTGGGAGGGTAAGCAAGTGAAAGCAATCAAGAACAAGAGTTCCCAAGCCCTGAAACTCGCTATAAGGCATTCACGATATTGCACTTTTCTTGAATTTGGTTTACATAATTCTTGCATATTCATCAAATTCTAATTGTATATTATTGTTCACCATCATATTTGTAAGCTTCCTGTAATATTCAATTGTGTTTTCATGGCCTGTATTGGATTTCACCATTATTAGGGTTTCTTGCTTCAATTTGGGATCTTCGTTTACAGGCAAAATTAGGCCATGAAAGGGCCACCATTATACTCAGAAGGTCCATACGAATTGATTGGTGGCCCTAGTTTTTATTTATCTTGCTCATGGTTGATTTTAAGAATTTGCAGATTTGTAGTGACGGGCAAACGTCTGTAGGTAAAAGTCTGGGACTTCTACCAACGGAGAAGGGAAGAAGACAACGTGCGTGGCAACCTCTAATTCATCCATTTGAATTTTCACGCAGATTTTGTTTATTGCGTTTGTTCTTAATATAATAATTGATGTTTATATTATATACAAACAAAACAGCCAGCGCATATGGTAGTGGGGTGTGTGCAAAATGCTTCAGGACCTGGGTTCGAATCCCAGGTCCCCCTAGTTGCTTCATGATTTTTTTCTTTCAGGTAATCTCATGCGTACACAAGACAAAGGACCGTCATGCATCCTCATCATCCAGCCTGCCAGATGGCCAGATGGCCAGATCCAAAGCCCTCAATGAAGGAGCACCATGAAGCCTAGCCAATGTAATGTATTGGATCCAAAAAGTCAAGCATGGGCCAATTTCTTCTTGGGCCAGATTGCTATTTGCACCCCCCCCCAAGCTGCTCTTCTCAAGCCCATTTTCTCTTTCTCTATTCTTTTCATATTTGTTTTATTTAATTTAATTAATTTATTTTACTAACTAATTAATTATTTTTCTTTTATCAAAAAATCACAAAATAATACTTTTCACCAAATTTAGGTTTAGATTTTTTTCTATCAAAAATTAAATTAATTTAATTAGGTTGTTAATTTTAGATAACTTTAATTCTTTTTGTAAATAAATTAAAAATAATTAGAATAATTAGGGTTTTGTTCCTAACTTAATTATATTTCTTTTCTTAAAAATAACAAAAACACAAAAAATAGCCATGTAATTATTTTCATTAATTAATTTAATTAGCTAATTAATTTGTATATTTAATTTTAAAACCAAATCCTTTTTATAAAAACAACAAAAACATTATTTCTTTTAATTAGGTTAGAAGGGGTCAAAACCCTAGTGCTCTCCTGATTTAATTTTCTTCGCGCGTGCTTTATTATTATTTTCACCATATTGATGTAACTGCTCACAAGTTGTAATAGTTAATTAGGACTTTTTATTTTCATTTATCGTTTTATTTTTTAAGGGTTTATTTTTGGCTATGTAAATACTCGAATCCTTGTAATAGCTTAGTTTAAATTTCGCACTTTAAATTCCGCAAAATATTAACTGTTAGATGTATGAACAATTAGGGTTGCATGACAAGAATGTATGTAAACTTTAAAACAATTAGCTAACCCTAAATGTGCAAAGATAATAATCTGACATTGAATCACTCGCACATGCGCACTCCTAGGGTACACTCCCACTTGGTTGCCTTCGGTAAACGGTCATTAAGTATAAGATATTTTAGTGGTCGTCCTTTTGTCCAAAGATCAAAGTTGCCTCGGAAAGGTTGCCTCGGATATTGTTGCCTCGGATAATTGATCTAAGACATTAGGGTTATTACTAAGACGTCCTAACATTGCTTTAGTGACCGTACGTCCCTTTCGAATTGACCCTCAAAACTCCAACGACGGTGCTACCTACTCACTAATAGTGGGATAGCATTGTCTAAAGGAAATAAACATAGAACGATTCTTTTTTTTCCGAGTAGGTAGATTAGCTCTTAAGTACTTGCTCAATCTAAACAAAAATTTTCACACTTACACTCCTTTTCAAACAAAGTTTTCAAAAACACTTCATTAAACTCTTGAAGACAGAAGCAAGGGTTAAATCGAAGTCAAAACAAAAACTTTTCAAAACACACAAGCACACAAAGAAGCAATTTTGAAAATGATGAGCAAGTACCTAAGAGCCCGTAGATAACTACGGATAGAAAGGGTGCTAATACCTTCCCTTTCTATAATCTACCCCCCATACTCAGAAATATCTCGAAAAAGGAATTTTTCTGTGCTTTTTTCCTTTCCTTGTTGAATAAAATAAAAGTCGGTGGTGACTCTTGCTTACCGCGACATTTTGCAAACACAAACTCAAAACGCCAACCAGCAAATCCTATAAAACAGTCCCGGTTCTGGCCACCGTATCACATAACTGGCGACTCTGCTGGGGACTTAATAAGTGGGGTATACCTTAGGATTAGTTCATCATAATGTTTTCTACTGTTTGATTTGATTGCTTTATTTTGTGGGCTTTATATCAGAGTTACTATAGATCCTAACCCGGATCTGGGGAACACCTTTTAGGTAAGTAGCAATAGACTGTGAGGGAACTGTACGGAATAGACCGATACGGTTGAAGCAGTAGCTACATTGATGTGGAACATTAGTTGGTACCGATATCTCTTGTGGAGCAACAAGGAGAGTATGGGGCTACTATATGGGTCATTAAGCATCAACTGACCTTAGAACCTATAATTGACCAACTTGGCCATAGGAAGTAGTGATATGCTACACTCATTGAGACCATACTCTCGAGATGGTTCCGGCCGCAAGAAAAGATTGCGTGAGATGAAACTATGACCGATGGAGGATGGTTAATGATATTGAGAACCTCTAGAACCCGGTTACTATTATTAGGACAGGTTGAACCAACTAAACTTCAAGAGGGTAGTACCTAAACTCCATGCAAGCCTAAACTTAAGGGCTATTATGTGACTTATTTTCCTTTACCATGTTTGCTATCTCTGATACCTGTGGTGTGTTTTATCATGACATCATGCATCATGACATCGCATGCATATTTCATTAGATTGACCATTTCAAGGACCGAGGGGATTCATCTTTGTTCTCTTTTGCAGATTATGGCTTCTATGCGTAGAAATACAATTCGAGTCAACTTCGTGCAAATCCCTGCTCAGCTTAGAGAGTTGGTTTCAAAAGTTCTTAATACTTCTTCCTTTGTTAGAAGACATGGTCATCTCCTTAACCTGGTCACTTCAAAGTTGGATGAGAAAATGATGAGTGTGTTGTTCCAGTTCTTTGACCCGTTGCATCACTATTTCACCTTCCCGGACTATCAGTTAGTCCCTACTTTGGAGGAGTTTTCTGACTTACTGGGCATATCTATTCTAGAGCAGACACCCTTTACAGATTTGGAGATAGCTCCTAGGCCAGAGGATATTGCTTCAGCCCTACATCTAAAAATGGTTGATGTAGTATCTAACTGGGAGACTCGGAGTGGGGTTAAAGGTTTCTTGGCTAAATTTTTGATCGATCAAGCTCAACAGTTCTGGGATAGTTTGGAATTTCAAGCATTTGAAGACATCTTGGCTCTCCTCATCTACGGCTTGGTTTTGTTCCCGAATCTAGATTCTTTCATAGATGTGAATGCAGTTAAGATCTTCATGTCCCGTAACCCAGTGCCTACTCTTCTAGGTGATATTCTACATGCTCTCTATACTCGTACTGTGCGGAGAAGGGGAACTCTCATGTGTTGTACACCGCTGCTGGCGAGGTGGTTTATTTTGCACCTCCCCAAATCTGTATTGAAGAATGAGGAAGGTGTAGGTTGGGCTTATAGAATCATGTCCCTTGCTCATACGGACGTCCTTTGGAGTTCTAAAGATATGGAAAGAGTAGTTGTCATTGATCGATGTGGGGAATACCCTAATGTTCCGTTGCTTGGAATTAGAGGGGGTATAACCTACAATCCTTGTCTGGCTTTATGACAGTTTGGACGCGCTCGGAGAGATGGTCCCTATGAACTACTGCTTACAGGCATTGTCTTTGACTACAAGGGGGATGTTTAGGGACATCGCCGCAGGTTTATACGAGCTTGAGGCATGGTGAACAGGTCTGACCCACATGAGTCAGGATTGAAGACTTCTCTCCCGATGCAACCTTATCTCCAGTGGGTTCGAGCCCGTGCTCAAAAGCTGGGGATGCCATATGAAGTTGTTTTGCCGGTGATTGTAGAGCATACTAATGAAGAAGGTGTCCCTTATACTGTCCTCCATCCCTATATGCCTACTGATCTGGGGGCATTGAAGAGATCTTGGTTCCAGTTAAAGGAATAAAGGGATACCTATAGGGAGAAGTATCATGAGCAGGAACGAAAGATCTTGAAGCTTACAAGGCAGCTTGAGAATGAGAGGACAATCAACGATTATGTCAGCACGAAGGGAAAATGACCATGGGATTTCTGATGTCTTTTATTGTTTCTAGTTTAGATTTTATTTTCAATATTTCTTTTGTAACGCCTTAAAGGCATTTGTTAAACATTGTTACAAGTTTTAATCTAATAAAGTTTGTTATTTCTTGTTTTACAAATTTGAATCTCCCAAATTCTTTGAAATCATATCATACGCATTTTATTCCCATGCACCTCATTAAAGGTACCATTACAGGTTTCTTATCTTCTTCGCTGTTTATTTCAGGACAAAATGTCTTCTGAAACACCTACTGATCAAGAAATTAAGGCTCTTCAAGCACATAACGCTCAGTTCCAGGAGATGTTCCTGAACCTGGCCAAAGGGCAGCAAGATTTGAAGACTCTCATCTTGAAGGAAAAGAAGAAGAAGAAGAAGAAGAAGGTGGTCCTCCTGAATATGGGTCGCAGATTCGGGAACAATTTGCGACAGGAAACTGATTTGTCTCATTCATCTGGAGGAGGATAGAATCAAGAGGAAAGAAAGGGTCCTAGCCCTGTGGTTTCTGACAATGACACTGATTTTGATGAAGACCAGTATCCTCCTGCTGAGGATAGGTATAAGCAACTTGAAGACCGGCTGAGTGCAATGGAGATCCAGAAGGTACCTGGGTTGGACTTTGGAGATCTGGGATTGGCATCTGGAGTGGTGATCCCTCACAAGTTTAAAGCTCCTGTCTTTGCTAAGTATGACGGAGTATCCTGCCCGAAGATACACCTCCGCTTGTACGTCAGAAAGATTCAACCCTATACTGCTGATAGGAACCCTTTGGGTTCATTTCTTTCAAGATAGTCTGTCAGGGACTCAACTTGAATGGTTCTATCAACTAGAAGGAGTTAATGTCCGCAACTGGGAGGACCTTGCTGCTGCTTTTTATAAGCAATACCAGTATAATGCCGACCTTGCTCCCACGCGTATTCAACTTCAGGGTATGTCTATGGGTGCGAGCGAAGGTTTTAAGGACTACGCTCAGAAATGGAGAGATCTCGCTGGAAGGGTCCAACCCCCTATAACTGATAGGGAGTTGGTGGATATGTTTCTTGGGACATTGTCTGGTCCATACTTCAATCATTTGATCGGTAGTTCATCGTCTGGGTTCACTGAATTGATTATGACTGGGGAGAGAGTAGAAGCTAGTATTAGAAGTGGCAAGATACAGAAAGGTGTTTCATCAAGTACAGAGAAGAAGCCTTTCAATAAGGAATCTAGTGCAGTTTACAGCTCGAGGAGCCAAAACCGACCTGAGCGCCGCCAAGCAGTGAATGCGGTAGTTATATCAAGACCCATTGTTGCCCCACAATGCAATAATCAGCAAAGAATAGAGAGGCCACAAAGGAAGTATACTCGGCTCAGTATGACTCTGTCTCAAATTTTACCGCAGTTATTGAAGACCAACCTGGTGACTCTGAGGGAAGCCCCGAAGAATCCCAGTACCACCTCTCCGCTATACAATTCGAACGCCCACTCTTCTTATCACTCCAATAGCCCAGGGCATGATACCAACAACTGTTGGGCCTTGAGGAATAAGGTACAAGATTTGATTGAAGCTAAAGAGATTGAATTTGATGCGCCAGAAAAGCCTAATGTTATGACTACTCCTATGCCCAAGCATGGAGTAAATGCTGTGGACGATGATTCATTTGTAACCTATATGGAAGACGTTTCTACTCTGTTGATGACAGTAAAGAAGAACCTTTTGTCACCCGGTTTATTTCCGGGCTGTGGCAAAGGTTGCCATCTGTGTTCCATCATACCTGTTGGTTGTCCTTTATTGAAGTCAGGTGTTCAATGCCTGATGGATAACAAAGAAATCTTGTTCGAGAAAACTTTGGTTCCATTGATTCCTGTTGAAGATGTTTCCATAATAACCATTTCCGCCAATCCTTCCAAGGCTTCCTCGAGAAATCCTGTTACGATTACATCCATTCCGAGAGTTGCTCCATTAATCATTACTATCCCTGGTCCTATCCCGTACACTTCGGATAAGGCTATCCCATGGCACTATGGGGACGATGTGTATTATCATGGCATCAAACAAGACTTGAAGGTTGAAGAGGTTGATACTGATGTCAGCAATATTGTCGGGTCTAGCAAGGTCACCCGAAGCAGAAGACTCTTCTCTCCTGAGATCTCCCCACCGACTGTTCGGAAACATGTTGCTATTCCACCTGCCAGTATATCTGCTACTGTCCCTGTTCATGTTCCAATCATTACCCTTGTCGCCGAGTCATCTGACACTCGGGGAAAAGAGATCACAGGTGAGCCTGCCCGGATGGAGGCACCGAAGAAGATTATTGTTGAAACGTCTAGACAGGAGATAGAGGAAATTCTGAAGATTATCAAGAAGAGTGACTACAACATAGTCGAGCAGTTGGGGCAAACCCCTTCTAAGATCTCTATGTTGTCTTTATTGTTGTGCTCAGAAGCCCATGCAAAGGATTTAATTGCTTTCCTTAAAACTGCACATGTGCCGCAGGAAACATCTACTGATCAATTCAAAGACTGTGTGGCTAGTTTGACCGTTGACAATGGGTTGGGTTTCTCCGACGCAGATCTGACTGCCAAGGGAAAGAATCACAATGATGCTCTGCACGTATCAATCGAGTGCATAGGCACTACTTT
Source organism: Vicia faba (assembly GCA_948472305.1). NCBI lineage: Eukaryota > Viridiplantae > Streptophyta > Magnoliopsida > Fabales > Fabaceae > Vicia > Vicia faba. The sequence continues at coordinate 278,273,259 of OX451736.1, forward strand.
GGCCCACGTGCTGGTGGATACTGGGTCTTCATTAAGTGTTTTACCCAAGAAAGCGTTAAACCGTTGGACTGTGAAGGGTTGATTCTGAAGCCAAGTAATATTGTGGTTAGGGCCTTTGACGGGTCCAAAAGAATGGTACATGGAGAGGTGGATGTCCTTGTTAAGGTTGGTTCCCAGACTTTTGTGTCTACCTTCTATGTGATGGATATCCGACCATCTTATTCATGTTTGTTGGGTCGCCCGTGGATTCACAAGGCTGGGGCAGTGACTTCTACGCTCCATCAGATGTTAAAATATCCTGTGAAGGGGAAAATTGTTACAGTACGAGGGGAAGAGGAGTACATGGTGAGTCACCTTAACTCTTTTCGGTATGTGGAGATGGATGGGGAGTTCATTGAAACCTCGTGCCAGAACTTTGAAGAAGTCCCCCAGACTATGGCATCAACTGAAACTGTTGCTGAAGATCCTCCAATGAAGATGGCTTCCCTCAAGGATGCCCGGGCTGTTATTGAAAAATATGGGCGTGCAAATTGGGGACAACTCCCTGACTTCGCACACAAAACTGACAAGTTTGGTTTGGGTTTTACTGCAGAAGCTCAAAGGGTTGTTCGGCGTGCGCGGATTGGAAGATCTCCCTTGCGTATCAGTAATCCGGAAGTGAATGCAATTGAAGATGATGATGAAGAGTCTAAGTTCGATAGCTGGATTTACCCGACTACCGACGGTGGATTGAGAAATTGGACGGCGAAGGACTCCGTGCCCATTTCTTTTATTACACAGTAATAGACTTTTGTTTTGAGATTTGTAACAGACAATTTGAAACTTTTACGGCCCGATCCTTGCCCGAGACACCGTGGCTTTGTTTGTGAGGGCTTATTATGTGTCATTTCCATATATCATCAATAAAGCATTGGACGTTTTCTTGCATTACAAATTTTTGCGCTCCTTGTTTTTCTATCTTGCACTTTATTAAAACAGTTATTGTCTTACACACACTCACATATCATAATACAGGTCCATATCCACTCTGGATCCCACTGATAACGACTATGCTACTGCTAATTATGACTTCGAAAGTCTGATCAACCAAGCCGAGGACGAAGGTGAGGGTGATTGCAAAGTGCCTGATGAACTTGCTAGACTGTTACTTCAGGAAGAGAGGGCTATACAGCCCCATGAAGAGCTAGTGGAATCAGTGAATCTGGGTACAGAAGAAGACAAGAAAGAGGTCAAGATCGGTGCAAATCTGGAGTCTAGTGTTAAGCAACGGTTGATTCAGATGTTGCGTGACTATGTTGAGATCTTCGCTTGGTCTTATGAAGATATGCCTGGGTTGGATACTGATATTGTGGTACACCGCTTGCCAACCAAATAAGACTGTCCAACAGTGAAGCAGAAAGTTCGCCGAATGCGCCCCGAAATGTCTGAGAAAATAAAAGCTGAGGTCATGAAATAGTTTGACGCCGGTTTTCTAGCAGTTACTTCTTACCCGTAGTGGGTTGCTAACGTGGTTCCAGTGCCGAAGAAAGATGGTAAGGTTTGGATGTGTGTTGACTATAGGGATCTGAACAGGATGAGCCCCAAGGATGATTTCCCTCTGCCTCATGTCGACGTTCTGGTTGACAACACCGCACAACATAAGGTCTTCTCCTTCATGGATGGTTTCTCCGGTTACAATCAGATTAAGATGGCTCCCGAGGACATGGAGAAGACAACTTTTGTTACACAGTGGGGTACCTTCTGCTACAAAGTCATGCCTTTCGGATTGAAGAATGTTGGGGCAACGTATCAGCGTGCCATGGTCGCTTTGTTCCATGGCATGATTCATCATGAGATTGAGGTATACGTTGACGACATGATTGCAAGGTCCCAGATTGAGGAAGAACATCTTGACCATCTTCAGAAACTATTTGACAGGTTGAAGTTGTACAAGCTGAAGTTAAACCCGAACAAGTGCACCTTCGGGGTGAGGTCTGGTAAGGTGCTGGATTTCGTCGTTAGTGATAAGGGTATTCAAGTGGATCCTACAAAGGTAAAGGCTATACAGGAGATGTCGGCTCCCCGAACTGAAAAAGAAGTCAGAGGCTTTTTAGGACGACTGAACTACATTGCCCGATTCATTTCACACCTGACTGCTACTTGTGAGCCAATCTTTAAGCTGCTTAAGAAAGATCAAGTGGTAAAGTGGAATGATGAGTGTCATGCCGCTTTCGAAAGGATCAAAGAATATCTCCAAGAGCCACCTATTCTGATGCCTCCAGTTGAAGGGAGACCTTTGATCTTATACTTGATAGTACTCGACAATTCAATGGGGTGCGTGCTGGGGCAGCATGACGAGTCTGGCCGAAAAGAGCATGCTACTTATTACCTTAGCAAAAAGTTTACCGACTGCGAGACCCGATACTCGTTGCTTGAGAAAACTTGTTGCGCTTTGGCATGGGCTGCTCGCCGACTGAGAAAGTATATGCTGACTCACACTACTCTATTGATATCAAAGATGGACCCAATCAAGTATATCTTCGAAAAGCCTGCCTTGTCCGGAAGAATAGAAAGATGGAAAATGATCTTGACTGAGTATGACATCCAATACACGACCCAAAAGGCAATCAAGGGAAGTGTGTTGGCAGATCATTTGGCACATCAGGCTGTAGACGACTACCAATCCATGAACTTCGAATTCCCGGATGAGAACATCATGTTGGTGACCGACTGTCAGAAACCTGGACCGGATGAAGGACCTGAGGAAGGATCCCGATGGTCTATGTACTTTGATGGAGCTTTGAGCGCTTTGGGTAATGGCATTGGTGCTGTTTTTATATCTCCTGAAGGCTGTCATACTCCGTTTACCGCCCGATTATGTTTCAACTACACCAACAATATGGCAGAGTATGAAGCGTGCACCATGGGCCTTCGAGCAGCTATTAACCAGAGGATTAAGTTCTTGAGTGTTTTCATAGATTCTGCTCTCGTGATCAGTCAGATCAAGGGCGAGTGGGATACGAAACACCCGAATCTTATTCCTTACAAGGAATATGTATTGACGTTGCTTCCACACTTTGAGGAGATTACCTTTGAACACTTCCCCAGGGAGGAGAATCAGTTAGCGGACGCGCTAGCTACGATGTCTTCTATGTTCAAGGTTAGGTGGGACAATGAGGCTCCCCAGATTACCATTGAGAGGTTGGACGAACCCCCACATTGCTGTGATATTGAGACTGAAGAGGTAACAGATAAACCATGGTTCCACGAGGTGAAGAGGTATCTTGAGGCTCAAGAATACCCCAAGGGTGCATCTTTTAATGATAAGAAGTTTCTGAGGAGGTTCGCGGAGAAGCTCTTCATCAGTAATGGTATCCTTTACAAGCGTAACCATGATTCAACCTTATTGCAATGTGTAGAAAAGAGCGAGGCAGAAAGGATTATGGCAGAGTTACATGAAGGTACCTTCGGAACTCACTCCAGTGGACACACCATGGCAAAGAAAATCCTTCGGGCAAGATATTATTGGTCCATTATGGAAGCCGATTGTCATCAGCATTCTTGGACCTGTCATAAGTGCCAAGTCTATGCTGATAAGGTGCACATACCTCCAGTTCCTCTAAACGTCTTGACGGCACCTTGGCCTTTTGCAATGTGGGGCATCGATATGATTGGCGAGATCAGACCTACTGCGTCCAACGGGCATCGTTTCATTCTGGTAGCTATTGATTATTTCATGAAGTGGGTTGAGGCAGCTTCTTTTGCTACAGTAACCAAGAACGTCGTGGCAGGGTTTATTCGGCATAATCTGATATGTCGATATGGTGTACCAGAGAGGATCATTACGGATAATGGTATGAATCTCAACAATACAATGATCACCGAACTCTGCAAGCAGTTCAGGATACATCATCACAACTCTTCTCCTTACCGGCCGAAGATGAATGGGGTTGTTGAAGCGGCTAATAAGAACATCAAGAAAATTATGCAGAAGATGACGGTGACATATAAAGATTGGCACGAGATGTTACCGTTTGCTCTTCATGGGTACTGAACCTCAGCGTGAACTTCAACAGGGGAAACACCTTATTCCTTGGTATATGGCATGGGGGCAGTCTTTCCCATTGAAGTTCACATACCCTCTCTCCGAATTATGAAAGATGCAGGTTTAAGCGAGAACGATTAGATCCAGACCCGGCTTGATCAACTGAAATTAATCAACGAAAAGAGATTTACCGCTATTTGTCATGGTCAGACGTATCAAAAGCGGATGATCAAGGCATTTAACAAGAAAGTTAGACGACAAGAGTATCAAGTCGGGGATCTGGTGATCAAACGCATCATACTACCTCAAGGTGATCCCAGGGGAAAATGGGCCCCTACGTACGAAGGGCCATTTGTGGTTAAGAACATTTTCCCAGTAGGAGCTATGATTCTAACAACCATGGATGGTGACGACCTTCCTCACCCCGTCAATACAGACATAGTGAAAAAATACTACGCCTAATCAAAGACCCGCTAGGTTGACTGGCCTAGGCAAAAATAAGGGCTTCCCGGCGAACCAAAAGGGTTCGGGAAAAAATAAGGGATGAAAATGAAAAACTGTACACCCGACAAGTCAAAAACCTGAAAAGGCGGCTTGGGCAAAAAAGGGTATCCCGGTGGACTGAAAACCCGAAAGGACGGTCCAAGCAAAAATAGGGATTAAAGCCTAACACTATGTCTCATTGGATCACCTTGTAACCAGACACCAGTATTAACTGTCAAGCTCGGACGACACTAATCAATCTGATCTACCTTCAACCAAGTAGCAAAGTGATGAGATGCTCGAGGATATAAAGGCAATAGCAGGGTTGGAACCCAGTGGGATTGTTCACATAGCTGTTTTTCTTTGTTTTTCACAAACTGTATAAATTCTATTGTTCGGCGGCGTTCTCGTACTAGGACGTCAGCCTCTTGTACAAAAAACGCCTATTTACAGGCCAACCTCAAATTTAATACAATTCATTTTCACAAAGAAATTTCAAATTGTTTTCCTTTTTCTTTTTTTTTGCAAGAACGTCCAATGTTCATTTTTGATATATGCATTTGACATTAATTGCTGCTCATAAATATTTACATGCGAAACAAAAGACGATTACTCGTAATATCAGAAACAGGGGCAAATAAGAAATGTCTAAACCATACAGTTGCTTTGTCCACCAGGTATAGGGATAGACTTAGTTGGAGTAAACGATTGAAGGTACATTCACTCCCCGCAGAGTAAGAAAAAGACAGTTATATTAGCGGTCCCGAACAGGAAACCACTCTCCCCAGCTGAGGCTCGCAACCGCGAATGAATCAGCAATATTCTCCCCAAGTAGATTTTATCTATCATCAGCACTAGAAAATTATCCCCAGTGGAGTTTGGAGAATTATCCCCAGTAGAGTCTGGAGGATTGTCCCCAGTATAGTCTAAAAGATTATCCCCAGTGAAGTCGCAACTAGAAAATCATCCCCATCGGAGTTCATTACTTTCACAAACAGAAACTCAATCCCCAACAGGGTTCATTATCGCCGGTAACGGTAATTCATCCACAGCTGAGGTTATTCTTCCAAATAAACAGATCCTCCGATAGAGTATGTCCTCCCCACAGAGTTATTTCCTCATCAATTTATTCCCGAGCAGAGTTATTCTCTCCTGCAGGAATATGCTCACAATCATCTTCATTCACTATCTCCAGCGGAAACGAATAATTCAACTTCTTGCACTCTCCAGCAGCAACCCGAGATTTATTTTCCCCAACTAGAGATTATCATAAAAACATTGCATATCCATACATCATGGCATATGCATACGCATCATACAACACAATCTCATTTATTTTGAGAACATCATTTCTTGATGCATGTCATGCATTACATACAACTAACCTTTACCTTTCAGGAAAGATACAGTCAAATTCTCACCAAGTTCAAGCTATGAAGCCCGAATCCGACTGGATAATATCTTGATCTCTCCCTCATATTGTGAAGCCCGGATTACGACCGAATAACAATATCAGAATATCGCGAAGCCTGGATTACGACCAGATATTTGTATCTCTTAAAAGCAAGCTATGAAGCCCGGTTTCGACCGGATAATAGTTTAATCCCTAGCAAGCCGTGAAGCCCAGATTGCTACCGGATAACAACTCAGTAAGCACCATGAAGCCTGGATTCGACCAGATAGTGGTATATCATAGACACAAGCCGTGAAGCCCGGATTACGACCGGATAACAGCTCAGCAAGTTATTGTGAAGCCTAGATTACGACTAGATAGCAATACAATACCATGAAGCCTGGATTACGACCAGATAATGGTAGAAGACGTTGTGAAGCCTGTATTACGACTAGATAGCAGCCAAAGACACCACGAAGCCTGGATTACGACCAGATAGTGGTATATCTTTAATACAAGTTATGAAGCCCGGATTACGACCGGATAGTATCATGATTTCTCCGAACACCATGAAGCCTAGATTTCGACCAGATAGTGGTATGAGACGTCGCGAAGCCTGGATTACGACCAGATAGCGGTAAGAGACACTGTGAAGCCGAGATTACGACCAGATAATAGTGAGGGACACTGTGAAGCTTAGATTTCGACCAAATAGCAGTTTACCCGGCCAATTACTATGAAGCCCGGATCTGACCGGATATTAGTAGGCCCAACAGTCAAAGGGAAGCCTGGATGCGACCAGATAACCACTTGATTCCTTCTGAAGCCTGGATTTCGACCAGATAAGAAGTAAGGTATTGTAAAGCCTGGATTACGAACATATAGCAGTACAGGACACCATGAAGCCTGTATTCGACCAGATAATGGTAATGAAACATCGTGAAGCCTGGATTACGACCAGATAGCGGCACAAGACACTATGAAGCTTAGATTTCGACCAAATAGCAGTTTACATGGACAATTACTAAGAAGCCCGGAGTCGACCAGATATTAGTGTGCCCTAAAATTCGAGTTAAAGCCCGGATGCGACCGGATAACATTTGAATTCCTTCTGAAGCCTGGATTACGACCAGATAAGAATCGAGAAATTGTGAAGCCTGGATTACGACCGTATAGCAAGTTTAATCTCATTTCCCCAGTAAGTCACTGTAAAGCCTGGATTACGACCAGATAGCAGTCGGTCTTACTATGAAGCCTGGATCACGACCAGATAGTAGTTCTTTTTTCACCTCTTCGACCAAGAGATGATTTCTCAACAAGAATAACGGACGACCAAAGTTCCTAAAATTCAACCTTTTCTCAAAATAGAGATGATTCCCCAGTAGAATAACGGACGACTGAAGCTCCTAAAATTCTATTTCTCTCAGGACAGAGATCAGCATTCCCCAGCAGAATCTTCCTCAACAACAGGTATACAAGCTCTCGCTAAGGAATCTCTTATGCGATTGACACTCCTTCGGATGGAATCTTTAAGCCCATCCCCTGTCAGCAATTTCCAAATGGCATCTAAGCCCATTCCCGACATCATAAGACGAATACTACTTCATGCGAGTGCAAATTTCTGGGCACTCTAGTGTTCAATCATCTTCCATCTTCGGATCATGAAAGGCACACAAGCTAATCTATATCCTCAGGTTTAAGAAGATTGAACAGGGGCACCTCTGAAATACAGTCATGTCCCTCGAATATGGGACGCTTTAGAAAATCCCCTTCGATAAAAAAGATCGTAGTCTCTCAATGTCCCTCGATGTTGCCTTCAGTAAACGATGTAGTCCCTAAACGACATTGCTAAAACGTCCCATAGGTTGCCTTCTATGACTATACAAATGTCCCGTGCCCGTCCCTTCACATCCAACAATGGGCTTCTTACCAAATCAATGGTAAGATAGCAACGTCTAAAGGAGGAAGAAAAGAACATTTAAAACCTTTTGAGTAGATAGATTCGCTCTTAGTTGCTCGCTTGCTCAAAACCGAACATTTTCATACCAATACTTTCATCTCAAAACATTTTCAAAAGACAAAAAAATTTGTATACGTTCTTATAGAGACGAGAACCATTGCAAAAACATCTTTTCAAAACCACTTTAAAAAATAAAACAAACACATCTTTGAACTATTTTTCGAAACAAAACTTTGTGCGTGTTCTTATAGAAATGAGAACCATTACAAAGACATTTTTCAAAATCTTTCAAAGCCCACATCACAAGCATATTGTCAAAGCAAAAGAAAGTGATCTAACGAGTAACTAAGAGCCCATGGAAAACAATGGATGAAAAGGGTTCTAATACCTTCCCTTTTCATAATCTACCCCCCGAACCCGAGAAGTAATCTCAAAAGGTCTTTCATGTGCTGTTTTGCCTTTCCTTTTGGATAAAAGAAAAGTCGGTGGCGACTCTTGTTAACCGCACAATTGCGATCAAAATGCAAAACTTCAAGTCAATTCTCCCACCGTATCACACTGGTTTTGTGTTTTTTGTTCGCAAATATGCGGTAAGCAAGAGTCACCACCGTCTTTTCTTTTATCCAAATTAAGGAAAGGGTGAAAAGAAAAGAAAAAGACCTTTTCGAGATGTTTTCTGAGTAAAGCGGTAGATTATGGAAAGGGAAGGTGTTAGCACCATTTCCATCTGTGGTTATCCACGGGCTCTTAGAGGTTTGCTCATTTTTAAAATGCTTTTGTGCTTTGTGTGTTTGAAAATGTTTTGAAAGATGCCTTAGTGCGGCGATTTGCTTTGTGTTTAACTCATGTATCAGTCCTCAAGAGTGTTAACAAAGGAAATGTTTTGAAATTGTTTTTTTTTGAAAAGTAGTATTTGTGTGTATGTGCAAAAAGTATTTTTGAGCAAACTTCTAACAACTATCTACTCTTATTACTCGAAAAGGGTCGTTCTTTTCCTCTTTTCCTTTAGACAATGCTATCCTATTATTAGTTAGTAGGTAGCCTTATCGTTGGATGTTGAGGGACAATCGAAGGGATGTTACAGTCACGAAGGAAATTATGGAGATGCTTTAGCAATTCTGTTTTTAGGGACTAGATCATTTACCGTGAAGGCAACTGTAGGGTCATCGAGGGACTATGATCTTTTGATTTTTATGGGTCTTTGCTAAAGCATTCCTGCCTCATGACTGTTTTATTGAAGGCAACCAAAGTGGGCGTACCTTAGAGGTGCTTGTGTGCAATTGTGTTGTGTTTCAGTTATTTTTTGTCTTTTTGTTAAGTTTGCTAGCGTTTGATTATTAGTCTTATCATACAATCCTAATTACTAGCAGTTAATTAGAAAAGCCGTAAAATGCAGAATATAGAGGTTCTACGCTATTACAAGACTTTGGGCAGTTACATAAAAAATGCAAGAAACTAAAAGTGAGGATTTTAAATCTAAAGCTATTACAACTGTGAACAGTTACAATAAAATAAGATGCGCGCAAATTGAAAATAACGTTAAAAATCCTAAGAATAAAATATTTTTGTCGTTTTATTTTATTTTTGGGAAAATGTTAAGATAATTAGGTGATTAATTAATAAATTAATTTAATAGAAAAAAACTATCCTAATGTTTTTTATGGTTTTTTGTTTCAATATTAATGAAAAAAAGCAAGAAAATAAAAGAAACAAGCAAAAAAACCAAAAAAAAATAAGAAAATGGAAAAAGGCTCTTTCGATCCAGGGGGGCAGTCTTTCGATCCTGGGCCAGGTATGATTCTTCGATCTTGGGCCAGGTATGGTTCTTCGACCTATGGAAAAAAGGTCTTCTTCGATCCAGGGAAGGGAGTTATTCCTTTCGATCTGAGGGAAGGATGGTCTTTTCGCTATAAACCTGGAAGACAGACATTAGCGAAAAATATGACTTGGTTGTTAAACCCAGGACCTTCGATCCTACATACATCAGTCTATTTGGGCCATATCTGCAATCCTAGAGACAAAATAAAACCAAAGTGGACCTGGTGTCGAAACCAGACCCTCAGTTCTGAAACCAAATCGAACAGAGCCACTGAACAAACACTAATGCATTATGAAATTATAAACAAAGATTTGAAAGTCTACCAACAATAGGACGCTTTAATTTGGCAACTTTAGGGCGTGGATTGAGGTTTTAGGTGCTACGCTCTAACACTCCTGGGTGTGGAGACACTTACTTCGAAGTTGGTGTGGACCCCTGCATGTCTCTGGATCAAGGAACTAGTCTTCGTTTGGGCTAAAGGTGCCTGCAAGAAAGGTGTTTCGATTTGACCCTCTTGGGGTTTCGATGAGCAATATGGCAATGTGATCTGTTCGTGTGCAAAAGTATATGTGCCTCTCTTTCGTTCTCTCTTTTGCCCCCTACGTCCTCCCTCCTTTTTTGATGTGTCCTTGGCCTCATATTTATAGGAGTGTGAGGGGATAAGAGAATAATGCTGGTAACGACCATTTGAATGCCATGAATGTAAAATGTAACCTTGGCCAAAGTTAAGGGATCTTGTCCCTTTTTTTGAATGATATGTAACTGGCCTTCGAATACCCTCCACCACTTCTCTTCGATTGGCTTTCTGAATGCATCTTTGAATGGGCCTTGTTACTTCCTTCGAACGGATTTCTGAATGCATCCTCGAATGGAACCTTCTGAAACTCCTTCGAATGGATCTGATGAAGCTCCTTCGAATGGACCTTGTTGAAATGCCAATTGAAGGGCCTTGTTAACAGGTCAGTCGAAAGGCCTTATTAATAGGTCAATCGAAATACCTTTGTCTTTGTCAATCGAAGAGCGTTATGTGATGCCAATTGAAAGGCACTTTGGAAAGGCCAATCAAAAGGCACTTTGGAGTTGCCAATCGAAAGGAACTTTGGAGAGGCCAATCGAAAGGAACTTTGGAGAGGCCAATCGAAAGACACTTTGGCCAATTTCAAAATTTGTTGCTTTTCTTCAAACACGTGTTTGTAACCACCCATGTAAGAGAAGATCTTGTAAAAAATGAGAGGGGAAATTTTGGGGTACGACAAGCAGGATCTTGATATTTGTATTGTAGGCGCAGGTGTATATGTGGACGTAGTTGTGGATGCAGGCGTGGACGTGGACGTGGAAGTAGGCGTGTACGTGGATGTAGGCATGGACTCTCTTTTGATGTTTTTCTAACCAAAATGCTTTTTGATGTTTCATCAAATGCTTTTATTTTTCAAATCCCCAAAATGATTTCAATGCGGTATTCATAAAAATAATCGTACTATTTTGCAAACAAGTCCGAAAAGGAAAAACACAATTGAAAGATTTGAAAAAGTCAATGTTTTGTTGATAAATATGCCTCTGAATAGGCGAGACTACAGGATGCAATTCCTTGAAAGAGGTAATTACATAAAAAAAATTTTAAAATTGAAAATGGCAATGAAAATGATAATCGTTACTGCTGTTTCCCCAATATCCTTTTGATAGCTCCAATCTCCTTTGCTTCTGAGTCAAATGATTTGGATCATTCCCTTCCTTTGTGATTTGTAGTCGTAGTTCTTAGATCTCAGTCTTTTTGTTCTTTATTTTTTAATAAGATCCATAACTTTTGTCTTTGATCACCCTCTCGGGTTTTCAATCCACCGGGATAATTTTTTTTTTGCATCTCCCTAATTTTTGCCTGGATCACCCTTTAGGGTTTCCAATCCACTGTGACGCTCCATTTTGCCTAAGTCGCCTCTTTAGGGTTTAAACATAGCGAGCTTTTTATACATAGTATTTTTTGACTGCTTATGAATTCGCTGGATGTGGCTATTCTTCCCCATCCATTATTGTGAGGATAAGACCACTATCGGAGAATTCTATTTTTACCATATATGGACCTTCGTAGTTGGGTGTCCATTTACCACGTAAATCAAGACGAGGTAGCATAATCTTCTTGAGCACCAAATCCCCTTCTTTGAACACTCGAGAACGAACTTTCTTGTCGAATGCTTTCTTCATCCTCTTTTGATATAACTGACCGTGACACAAAGCTGTCAAGCATTTTTATTCAATGAGGTTAAGCTGATCAAGTCGCGTTTGAACCCACTCTGCTTCTTCAAGCTTTATTTCTATTAGAACTCGTAGTGATGGGATTTCCACTTCAACTGGGAGTACTACCTCCATGCCATATACCAGAGAGAAAGGAGTTTCACCTATTGATGTACGTACGGAAGTACGATAGCCATGTAAAGTAAAGGGAAGCATTTCATGCTAATCTTTGCAAGTCTTTACCATTTTCTGAGTGATTTTCTTAATGTTCTTATTGGCAGCTTCAACGGCCCCGTTTATCTTGGGTCAATATGGTGAGGAATTATGATGCTCGATCTTGAAATCATCGCATAATTGCTTCATCATTTTGTTGTTCAAATTGGACCCGTTGTCCCTAATGATTCTGCTTGGGACCCTGTATCTGCATATGAGATTTTGGTTGATGAATCGAGTAACCACTTGACTTGTCAAATTTTTGTAGGATGCTGCTTCTACCCATTTGTTGAAGTAATCAATGGCAACTCGGTGTCTGTTAGATGCTTTTAGTTTGATCATGCCTATCATATTAATTCCTCGCATCCAAAATGACCAAGGAGAGCTCATGACATTCATAGGAGTTGGTGGTACTTTTTTTTATCAATGTAGATTTGGAATTTGTGACATGTCTTTGTATAATGGTAGCAGACAACTTCCATCATCAGCCAATAATAACCTGCTCGCAGGATTTTTTTGCCATAGCATGTCCATTTGTACGTGTTCTGAAAGTACCTTCATGTATTTCTCTCATAAGTGTATCTGCTTCCTGTTTCTCCATGCATCTGAGTAACACCATATCATAGTTTCTTTTGTACAATATGTCACCATTCAGAAAGAATTTTGAGGCTAGCTTCCGTAGATTTCGTTTGTCAATGATAGAGGAATTTTTTGGATATTCTTGTTTCTCAAGGTACCTCTTGATGTCGTAGAACCAAGGCTTGTTATTTGGTCCCTCTTTAATAGCAAGGCAATGTGCAGGCTTTTCAAAATTTCTTATTGTAATGCGCGATTCGTGGTTTGGATAAGTTACTTTGAACATGGATGATATGGTTGCTAAGGCGTCTGCCATCTGATTTTCTTCTCGTGGGATATGACTGAAGGTAATCTCAGTGAATTTCGTAACTAGTTTCAAAACATGATCCCGATATAGAATCTACCTAGGATGTTTAGTGTCCCATTCTCTGTTGACTTGGTATATGACTAACGCAGAGTCTCCAAATACTTTGAGACATTTTATTCTTATATTGATGGCAGCTTCTAGACCCAGGATACAAGCTTCATATTCAGCGATAGTATTGGTGCAGTCAAAACATAACCTTGTAGTATAAAGCTTGTGAATTTTTTTTGGATAAGTTAAAACTTTCGTAATGCCGTGTCCTAGTGCATTTGAATCCCCGTCAAACATGAGTGTCTAACGTGCCCTTCGTTCAGGTCCTTCGTCGGGCCCTGGTGTTTCGGAGTCACCTATAACTATGACATCTTCGTCTAGAAAGTCAAACTTCATTGCTTGATATTCTGGTAATGGATGATGAGCTAGATGGACATCTAGGACACTACCCTTGATGGCATGTTCAGTAACGTATTTGATGTCGTACTTTGATAGTAACATCTGTCATCGGGCAATCCTTCCTGTAAGAGTTGTTTTTTCAAACACATACTTTAGAGGATCCATTCTTGCTATTAACCACGTGGTGTGTGTTAACATGTATTTCCTCAATATTTTAGTATCCTAGGCAAATGCACAACAAGTCTTCTCAAGAAGTGAGTACTTGGTTTCGCAGTCAGTAAACTTCTTGCTGAGGTAGTAGATTACATGCTTTTTTTTACCTGTTTCGTCATGTTGTCCCAACACATATCCCATTGACCCTTCAAGCACTATTAGATACATGATGAGCGATCTTCCGGGAACCGGTGGCATCAAGATTGGTGGTTCTTGTAAATATTGCTTTATTGTCTCGAAAGCTATCTTGAAATCCTCATTCCATACAACCGCCTGATCTTTTTAGAGTAATTTAAATATAGGCTCGCATGTAGTAGTTAGGTGTGATATGAACCTTGAAATGTAATTCAACAGTTCCAAGAAACCATGAACCCCTTTCTTTATCCTCGGAGCTGGCATTTCTTGTATGGCTTTTACCTTGTCGGGGTCTACCTCAATACCATGTTGACTTACAATAAAACCCAGTAACTTACCTGATCTGACACCAAATGTACACATGTTTAGGTTCAACCTTAGTTTAAACCTTCACAGACGCTCGAATAGCTTATGTAAATGTATGATGTGGTCCTCCTCCGCAATAGATTTGGAAATCATGTCATCTACGTACAACTCAACCTCTTTATGAATCATATCATGGTATAGTGTGGCCATAACCCATTGATAAGTTACCCCTGCATTCTTTAGACCGAACGACATTACCTTATAACAGAAAGTCCCACAAGGTGTCAAGTCTTTTCCATATCTTCAGGTGCCATTTTGATTTGATTATAGCCTGAGAAACCATCCATGAACAAGAATACCGAACCTTGAGCTGTATTGTCCCCCAACACATCTATGTGAGGTAACGGAAAATTGTCTTTGAGACTTGTTTTGTTCAGATCTTGATAATTTACAAACATGCATACTTTTCCATCCTTCTTGGGTACTGGCATGATGTTAGCTATCCAAGAAGGATAATCTACCACCGCTAAGAACCATGTGTCAAATTGTTTAACGACCTCTTCTCGAATATTATTGGACATGTATGGACAAGTTCTTCTGAGATTTTGCCTAACTGGAGAGCAACCTTACTTGAGAGGTAGTTTGTGCACCACGATGTATGTATCTGATCCTGGCATATCTTTGTAAGACCAGGAAAATATATCCACATATTCATGTAGCAATTTGATTAGTCTTTCTTTGACGCTTTTCTCCAATGTTGCCCCTAGTTTGATCTCTTTTGGATCTTCCTCTGCTCCAAGGTTAATGGTCTCAATAGATTCCTGATATGGTTGTATATTCTCATCTTTTTGCTCTATCTCCCTCGCCAATTCTTTAGAAAGTTCAAGATCTTCATCATCTTCCTCTTCCGCTTGGTTGATGGGTGCATCAAAATTATATTGAACAACAACAGTAACATTATCGGTGATTTTAGGCATGGATCTGCATATTTATCATGTTTTGGTGCAGTCTTAGCATGTGAATTTGGAAAATGCATATGAAGAAGAGTATTGCCATTTTAAATATAAGAGATAAATGTAAGAGAAAGACGGTGATCTTAATTGAATGCGAAATATAACTTTTATTAATTATGAATACTGTCTGAAAGAAATTAGGGGACCCTTACAAGTAACCCCTACTCCTCGGGCTTGACATAGGTTCTTTTAAAAAACACGAAAAATTACTTTGGAAAGAAAAAGATCTCTGGAATCTCCATAGCTGTCCAATTCATGAGTTCTTCGCCTGGGGAGCATTCTTGGACGAAGTTGGAAGCCTTCTTGATGTTTCCCTTATCAAATATCATTGCCACCTTTCCTCCATGCTCCACTCCTTTGTTCACGAAGGTTTTCTGGATTGGAGGAAACCGTGCTTTGCCTTTCAGAGTAGCCTTTGATAATTCGTAGCTCAAACCAAAATGATTCTTCTTCTCTGGTGTTGTACCCCAAAAATTTTCCTCTCATTTATCAAATATTTTCTCACAAGATCTCTTTTGGTTCAAGACTGCACAAGTTTTGATCAGCTCAAGACACCTCCTTAAGCACTGATGACTGAAATTAGGGTTTGAGATTGCACAAGGATAATTGAAATTTTAATTCCTCATATGACTTTCATGGATCATTATGTACTCCCAATATTACTCATGTCAATTTTCAAGTCTTGGATCACATTTTTGCTCAATCAATTGAGCAGTTGACCTAAAAATCAGTTGTATTGGGGGAAAAGTCAATTGTGCCCAATTTACAGTCAAACTTCATAATGTTTTATCCATATCAACATTATAAACTCATAAGTATCATTTGATCAAGTTAGGACCATAATTCCTCAAGAAATTTGATCAAATCATCAAAAGGGCAAAATGGTCAAAATTAGGGTTTTGACTGAGAAAGGGCAATTTCTGATTTTTTACCTAGAAAATGGTTAATTGGTTTGAGGCATGATCTCAAGAGTTCAATTGCATTATTTTGACCTAATGGCATGATTCAAAACATTTCTCAAGGTCATTTGATTGATAGTGGATTTTCAGTCAACTGATCAAAAGTCAACTATACACTGAAAAGTCAAACTTTGACTTTTTGGTCAAAATCAAGTGTCAAAGATCACAATTCATCAAAACATGTCAAAATATGAAACTTGTTCATCAAGAAATCAAAAAGTCAAGATTTCATTTTGAAAAGTCAAACTTTTCAAACTTAGAAATTTTTCTAAGTGTTGAAAACTTTATATTTTTTTACAACTTTGAGCCAATTTTTCACCATGATGCAAGATGAATCAAAAGAAACTTTAAACATGAAAGTTGTAGATCTCCTTGAGATCTACAACATTTCTTTAAACAACTTCTCCTATAAATGCTTGGATCTCAAGTTATTAATCCATGAAGTCATGGTCATGAAACTAAAACACTTAGTGAAATTTTGAACATTTTAGGTCAGGATTTTGACCTAACTTCTGACCCAAGTTTCACATAGTTCCATTTGAATTTTGCAAAAGTGATTCAAAGAGAGTTTGTAGAGAACATTATAAGATTTCCAAAATGTCCAATAACTCCTTGAGATTATTTGTGAGCAAGGATAATCGAAGGTCAGAAGTTGGGGTTTCAAGTTGTTTTACAAGGCAAATTTTGTGATGAACAAAATTCAAATCTCAAACCTATGCTGCACAATCTTGCTTTGCAGGCCTCTAAACCTCAAGATCTCTCCATAATCAGAATATTACACTTGCTTTTGAGCTATTATCCATTTGATTCTAGCTTTATCCAAGTAAATTTTCCATTAATGGCACAAAGGCACCATTGCCATTTACACAAAGCAAGCTTTATGCAAAGTCAACTTGCATTGAGCTTTGCAATTGATCTTTCTGCACAAACTTCCTCTACAAAGTCAGATAAGCTTGTTTAAAGTTGGTAACCACTCTAGATAGCTTTGTACTATGCATTGAAAGCATGTTTATCAACCTTACTTCAAAAACAAGTCAAGAAGCCAAAACATGTGATCTTGTACTTATGACCACCTGAAGTATCCAAACCTTTTCAATACATAAACACAAGTCATTTGCAAGAAAACACACGCATTCTCAAGCCCTGAAACCTCCTAAAACACAGAACCACCAAAAACATCTCAAAACTTGCCATTTCTGAGTTTTGAATTCAATCTCCAAATTTGCTCGTGTGTTTCTTGGTCTTTTACTTTCAAAAGCTTCTAAATAACATACACAAATAATTCCAACACCTGCAACACGACTGTAACACCTCCTTCATCATCATCCACCATTTTCAAAAACAGCATCTTGCACCTTGACTTCTCCAGAACTCCTCAGACACTTTCAGCTCAAGCTAATCATCATATTAGCTACCTGGGAACTTGAGGAAGCTAATCCAATCACTGGAACTCATCAAAAGCTGCTCAAACTCAAAACACGAGACCCTCTTTCAAGGTGAGTTTTCTGACTTTTGAACTCTTCATACAAGAATCATTAATGGTTTATTTGTGAATAAGAAATGTAGATATCATTATCCTGAAGCTAACCATATCCTTAGATTTCATTAT
This sequence comes from Vicia faba, assembly GCA_948472305.1. Taxonomy (NCBI): domain Eukaryota; kingdom Viridiplantae; phylum Streptophyta; class Magnoliopsida; order Fabales; family Fabaceae; genus Vicia; species Vicia faba. The sequence goes on from OX451736.1 coordinate 278,290,945, forward strand.
TATTGCTTGAGTAGTTAGAATTTTGAATCTGAACCTCTGAAAATAATTAGGTTAAGATTTGGTACTTTCAAAAATTCTCATTCATCTTTAATTTATAGTTTATGTTATTTATATGGTTGGATTCGTATGGAAAAATGGAGCAACTTTCATGTTTGCATTTTCCATTTTTGTTGAGAAATGGTGAAGTTACGGGTGGTCTGGCTGGAGGTTGAAGATGAAGTGTGTTCACGACTTGTTTTACATTATATATTTATCATTTCAGTTATATTAACGAATGTATAGCCACCCCAGTAGTAAGGCAGCGCGCTGGTAATCAAGAGGTCATGGGTTCGAACCTCAGCGCGCAACCTTTTGCTTTTTTTCACATTTCCTTACACTTTTTTTGACTCTTGCAGCGCCTGGGCCTCCAAGGGTTTGGGCTTAACTTTTTTGCTATTTTTGACCCCCTGCCTTGTTTTTTACACCCCTGGCCCGTTTATTTTTTCTTTGTTATTTTATTTCCTTTCTTTTTTTAATTCATTTTCATTTTATATTTTCTTTATTACTAATATTATTATTAATATCATTATTATTATTATTATTATTATTATTATTATTATTATTATTATTATTATTATTATTATTATTATTATTATTTTCATTAATAAAAAATCCAAAAAAAATATTTATATTTTATTATTTATATTTATTTAGTTTATTTTTCTTCACAAAAACAAAAGAACAAAAAACATTTCCTTTAAATAATTTAATTTACCTTTTTTAAATACTTAGATGATTTAATTTTGATCATTATATTATTATATTTTTCTTATAAAAATAAATTTAGAATTTAGGACTTTTATTTAATTATTTTTATTTATTAATTTAATTAAATTCATAAAAAACCCTAAAAAAACTTGTTTTCTTTAAATTAATTTATTTCATTAACTTAACCTTAATTTTCTTTTTTAGTTAATTATTTTATTTTAATTAATTAAGTAAAAAAAAACCCTTTTCATGAAAACCAAACAAAAATCACATTTTCTTTTTACATTTACATTCTTGCATTTTTACTTACTCAACTTTGTATATTTATTCAAATTCAATATAGTTGTAATAATTATTTATATTTAATTTCTTGCAATTCCCCATTTATAAATTTGTACACCCCTCCCCTAAATGATGTAATAGCTTAGTATTTTTATTTTCTATTATTTAAATGTTTTATATACAAATGCTAGTAATTAGGATTTTGTATGGAAAGATTAAAACCAACAAATAACAAATCCTAATCAAAGACAAATCAAGCATGTAAATTAATACACTTGCACACAAACACCCTTAAGGTAAATCCACTTTGTTGCCTTATAAAAATGGCCATACTATGCATATGAGGTATTTAGCAAAAACAAACAAAATACAAGATCATAGTCCCTCGATGAAGCTATCAAGTTGCCTTTCAAAATGATCTTAGTCCCTAAAGAAAATGCTAAGATATCTTACAATATTGCTAATTATGGTTATACAATGACCCTTGCCCGCCCCTTTTACATTCAAAGATAGGGTTACTTACCGAATCAATGGTAAGATAACAATGTCAAAGGAAAGAGTAAATGAACATGAAAGACTTTTGAGTAGGTAGAATGTTTCTAGTTGCTTGCTCAATTTCAAAACCAAAACATCCTTGCTATTTTTAAAACAAACACCAACACTTTCAAAAACATCTTTCAAACTTGAAAACATTTTCAAAAAGATCAACACTTTGTATACATTCTTACGAATGAGAATCATTACAAAGTTTGCCTAAGCGATGGCTCCTTTACAAAATACTTTCAAAAAACCACACAAAGCACATTTTCAAACAAAATCAAGTGATCTATAAAGTAACTAAGAGCCCATGGAAAACCATGGATGAAAGGGGTGCTAATACCTTCCCTTTTCATAATCTACCACCAGAACTCAAGAAAACATCTCAAAGGTCTTTTCTGTGCTTTTTCACCTTTCCTTTTGGATAAAAGAAAATTCGGTGGCGACTCTTACTAAACCGCAACATTTGTGATCAAATGCAAAACAACCAAGTCAGTTCTCTCGCTGTATCACAGAACTGGCGACTCTGCTGGGGAGAATCTTAAAAGTGGGGTTACCTTAGGGTTAGATCATATTTACTTGCTTTCATTGTTTGACTTATATGCTTTACATTTTGGTACTTTGTTTGGGTTTGAATCCTCTACCCGGATTTGGGATACCTTATAGGTAAGTAGCAATGTGTTGTGGAAACTGTGCGGGGTATACCGACATGGTCTAAGCAATAGCTATGTTAGTGCGACATATTTGTGGGTACCAGTAGCCCTTGAGTAGTCAAGGAGAATACAGGGCCACTGAGTGATGTCATGAAGCACTAACTAACTTCTAGAACCTTTACTTGACCAACTTGGCCATTAGGACATAGTGAGAAGACCGGTTTTGGTGCAGTCCGAAGTTGGTAGATACTCGATACTACACTCATTGAGGTTTGGTTTTTTGAGATATTTCTGACGCCATTAAAGAGGCTTGCGTTGAAACAATTCCCAAGAAAACAAACCAGTGATATTTAGCTCCTTAGAATCCGATTACTATTACTAGGACAAGTTTGAGCCAACTAAACTTCAAGAGGGTACTTACCTATGAGACTCCATGCAAGCCTAAACCTAAGGACTTGTTTGATTTGTTTGTATATATTTACTTGTACATAACATCATAAACATCATAACATCATACTCATACTCACTAACCATTTCAAGGATCTTGGGATTTATCTTTGTTCTATTTTGTAGGACATGGATTCTATCCGCAGGAAAACCATTCAAGTCAATCTTGTAAGGATCCCTCCTCAACTTAAAGAGTTAGCATCAAGGGTTCCCAAGAATTCTCCATTCACTGAGAGACATGGTCGCCTACTAAACTTGGCTACCTCCCACACTGATGAGGACATGATGAAGGTGCTCTTCCAATTCTTTGATCCTCTACACCATTGCTTCACATTTCCCGATTACCAACTTGTGCCAAATTTGGAACAATTCTCCCAACTCTTGATGATTCTCATTCTCAATCAACTACCTTTCAACGGTACAGAAAGAGATCCAAAGCCAAAAGAGATTCCACAAGCCCTACACTTGCAACCGTTTGATATCACAACTAATTGGGAAACAAGAAGTGGTGTCAAAGGTTTCTTAGCCAAGTTCTTGTTTGAGAAAGCTCAAAACTGTTGGAACTCCTTAGATTTGCAAGCTTTTGAGGAAATTGTGGCTCTCCTCATCTATGGGATGGTTTTGTTTCTAAATCCTAACCAACTCATAGATGTAACACTATGAAAATCTTCATGTCTCGTAACCCGGTGCCTACTTTACTAGGAGACATCCTACATTCTTTTCACACTTGCACTATGAGGAAAAGAGGTATCCTTATGTGTTGTACTCCTCTTTTGGCAAGATGGTTTATTTCGCATCTTCCCCAATCTGTATTGAAGAATGAGCAAGGCTCAAGGTGGTCATATAGGTTGATGACGCTCAAACATTTAGACATTCATTGGTGTTCCCGATCTATAGAGAATGTTAGTATCATCGACCGTTATGGAGAATTCCCTAATGTCCCCTTACTTGGCATTAGAGGAGGTATCACCTACAAGCCCTGTTTAGCCTTAAGTCAGTTTGGTTACGCCCGAAGGGATGGCCCACATGAGATGCTTATTCAAGGTTTGGTATTTGACTACGAGAATGATGATCAAGGTCACTGCCAGAGGTTTATCCGAGCTTGGAGGATGTTGAACAAGGTAGATAGCAAGACATTTGGGCACAAGAATTCCATCCCTCTTGAGCCTTACCTCAAATGGGTATGAACTCGTGCTCAAAGTATTATGATGCCTTACCCCTCCATTCTCCCGGTTATCAAAGATCCTGTTGTGGAAGGAGATGTTCCATACACTATCCTGCATCCTGACATGCCCACCTCTCTTGAAGACTTGCAAAGGGATTAGATACAGCTTAAAGGGGAGCGAGACACTTTCGAGGCCCAATTCTATGCCAGTGAGAAGAAGGTTTTGGAACTCACTAAGAAACTTTATGAGGAGCAGAGTCTGAATGCCTACATTGCACCAAAGAGGATGCATATAACTTTTTTATCTTAGAGTTTTTTGTATTTCTTTGTAAGCCCAAAGAGGCATGATGTACTCAAACTTTGATTTATTAAAATGACGTGTGTTTCTTTTGTGTCTAAAGCAAATTTAAGTCTCTAATTTCCTTGAAATCATTGCATATGCATTTCCATTCATCATAAAATAAGCAGGTTTCTTACAACAAGTCTCCTCATCTTTCTATTATTTATTTCAGTAAGATGGATCTCGAGCAGACAGTAAAAGACCTCCAGGCGCAGAATGCTCAGTTTCAACAGATGTTCTTGACTATAGCCAAAGGACAAGAGGATTTGAAAACTTTGCTGATTGAAGAAAAGAAGAAGAAAGCAAAGAAAGCAACTGGGGTTCTGAATCTAGGAAGAAGGTTCCCAGGGCCAGCCAGACGGACCCTTGACTTTGCAACATTATCTGGTGAAAAGGATAATCAAGAAGGGAAAGGCAAGGAAGTGGCTGCCCAGCCAGAATCTGAAGAGGAAGAAGAAGACGATTACTCTGAAGAACAATATCCTCCAGCCGACGACAAATACAAACATCTGGAAGAACGTCTAAGTGCGATGGAGATTCAGAAAGTTCCTGGACTGGACCGTGAAGAGCTGGGTTTGGTGTCTGGGATTGTTATTCCACCAAAGTTCAAAGCACCAGTATTTGCTAAATACAATGGGGTTTCGTGTCCCAAGATGCACCTCTGATCTTATGTGAGGAAGATACAGCCTCACACTGCTGACAGAGATTTATGGGTCCACTTCTTTCAAGACAGTCTATCCGGGACTCAGCTAGATTGGTTCTATCAACTAGAACGGGCCAATATTCATAATTGGGAAGACCTTGTCGCTTCTTTTTATAAATAATATCAGTACAACGTAGGTCTTGCTCCCACCCCTACTCAACTCCAGAGTATGGCTATAGTTTCAAGTGGAGGTTTCAAAGACTACGCTCAGAAATGGAGGGACTTAGCAGGAAGAGTCCATCCTCCCCTGTCTGATAGGGAGCTAGTGGACATGTTTTTGGGTACCCTATCCGGTCCTTTCTTTAATCATCTTATTGGAAGCTCCTCAACAGGCTTCACTGAATTAATCTTGACCATAGAAAGAGTGGAAGCTGGGATTAAGAGTGGGAAGATTCAAAAAGACGCATCCTCCAGTGCCGTGAGAAAGCCATTTATTGGGAAGAAAGAAGTTGGTGATGTATACCCTTAAAGGAATCAGGACAGAACCGAACGCCTTCCAATGGTAGGGGTTGTCATGATCCCTAAGCCTGCACCTACTCAACAAAGGAGCAACCAGCCGAGAATAGAAAGACCAGTAAGACAATTTACCCGGATAAATATCACACTATCTCAAGTCCTGTCACATTTATTGAGATCTAATATGGTAAATTTGAAGGAAGCCCCGAAGAATCCCAACACATCCTCTCCTCATTACCACCCTAATGCTCATTGTGCTTACGATTCAGAAAGTCCAGGCCATGATACCAACAACTGTTGGGCTTTGAAAAACAAGATGCAAGACCGTCTTGAAGAAAGAGAAATTGAATTCGATGCTCCTGAGATTCCAAATGTTATCACCACTCCTGTGCCCAAGCATGGCCGTGATGTTAACGCTGTTGAAGATGATATGTTTGTTACTGCTGTTGATGAACTTGTTACTCCTCTCCTGACTGTCAAAAAGAACCTGTTGAAAGCCGATTTATTTTCGGATTGTGCCAAAGGCTGCCACCTCTGTTTATCCTACCAACTGACTGTCATTTATTGAAAGCAGGTGTTCAGCGCCTAATGGATGACAAAGATATTTTGTTTGAAAAGACTCTCGTTCTAACCATTTCTTACAATGATGTTTCAATAGTAACCATTTCTGCCAATCCTTCCAGGGTCTCCACCAAAAGACCCATTAGGATTACATCAGTTCCTAAAGTGATTCCATTGATAATTACTATGCCAGGGCCGATCCCGTACTCATTATATAAAACTGTCACCTGAAATTATGGAGGTGACGTCTACTATCACGACGTCAAGCAAGATTGGCTGGCTGATGAAGACTTAATTTTTGAGAAGGCTGACCCCGACATCAGCAACATTGCGGGAACCAACAAGATAACCCGAAGTGGAAGAGTATTCTCCCCAGAGATTTCTCCTCCAAAGACTGTTACCGGTCCTGTAATCATCCCTTCTTTTGTTCATGTTGACACTACTACTATAATCCCTATGGTTACCCCTACTGACACTCCTACCGGCGAGTCGACCGAGACTCAGGGAAAAGGCATTCTGGTTAAGCCTGTCCGGATGAAGGCGCAATCAATATTTATCCTAGAGGCCTCCCAAAAGGAGATGGAATAAATTCTGAAAATTATAAAGAGAAGTGACTACAACGTAGTTGAACAGCTAGGGCAGACTCCGTCAAAGATCTTCATGCTGGCTTTACTGTTGTGCTTCGAGGCTCATGCGAAGGCCTTGGTGAAATTTCTTAAAACTGTCCTCGTACCACAAGAAACCTCTGATGATCAGTTCCAAGACCGTCTGTCTAGTTTGACCGCTGACAATGGCTTAGGCTTTTTCGATGCTGACCTGACATATAGGGGGAGGAAACATAACGAGGCATTGCATGTCTCTATCGAATGCAGGGGAACAACTTTGGCCCATGTCTTGGTGGATACCGGTTCGTCTTTGAATGTGCTACCTAAGAAAGCTCTTGATAGACTCGACTGTGAAGGTCTAACCTTAAAACCCAGCAACATAGTGGTAAGGGCCTTCAACGGTTCAAAGAGAATGGTGCATGGGGAGGTGGACATCCCCATTAAAGTTGGAACTCAAACCTTTGATTCAACTTTCTACATGATGGACATTCGCCCTTCCTATTCTTGTTTAATGGGCCGACCATGGATTCACGACGCTAGTGTCGTCACCTCTACATTACATCAGATGCTGAAATACCCAACCAAAGGGAAAATCATTATTGTCCATGGAGAAGAGGAATATATGGTCAGTCACTTAAACTCCTTCAGATACGTGGAATTGGATGGTGAATTCATTGAAACTCCGTTTCAGCACTTCGAGGAAGTCCCACAAACAGTGGCAACTACAAAGGTTGTTTCCCAAGTCCCAAAGATTACAAGACCTCCGCTAAAGATCTCTTATCTGAAAGATGCCAATGCAATGATCGAAGAAGGTGGGTGTACTATTTGGGGCCAACTCCCGGATATCCCTTACAAATCTGACAAATTTAGTTTGGGTTTCACTTTAGGAGCCCAGAAATATGTTCGTCGTGCTCGTGCCAGGGAACCACCTTTGAAGATTAGCAACCACGGAGTCAATGCAGTGGAGGATGATGAGGACAACTACGACCTGGAGGAATGGATTTTCCTAACTATCAACGGAGGACTCAGTAACTGAGAAGCTAAAGATTTTGTCCCAATTACTTTTATCCAACAGTAATTGTCTTTAAATTTTTGTCGGACCTGTAATAATTAAACAATTCAGACTTTTAAAACCTTGTGTCTTACCTGAGGCACAACAGTCCATTTGTAAGGGTTGTTACCTCATTTTCATATGTCATCAATGAATCATGGACGTTTTGGCATACAAACTTTGTGCTCTTTGTCTTTCTTTTTCTACATTTTTTATTTCTTTCAAAGATAGCCATACTCTTACACACACTCGCATTCAAAATACAGATCTACATCCATTCGGGATCCCATGGGTAACGATTCTGCTATGGCCTTTTGTGACTCTGAAAATCTAATCTACCATGTCGAAGACGAAGGTGAGGAAGATTGTGAAGTGCCAGGGGAACTTGCCAGGTTACTACAACAGAAAGAAAAGACCATACAACCTCACGAAGAACTAGTGGACACAGTTAACTTGGGTACCGAAGAAGACAAGAAAGAATTCAAGGTAGGAGCCAATCTGGAATCTAGTGTCAAGAAGCGCTTAATTCAAGTGATACATGACTATGTTGAGGTCTTTTCCTGGTCATACGAAGACATGCCAGGACTTGATGCTGATATCATGGTCCATCGTCTACCGACAAAAGAAGACTGCCCTCTGGTAAAAGAGAAAGTTTGTCGCATGCGGCCAGACATGTCAGAGAAGATCAAGGCTGAAGTCATGAAACAATTCAACACCGGATTCTTAGTTGTCACCTCCTATCCATAATGGGTCGCCAATGTTGTTCTAGTTCCCAAAAAGGACGACAAAGTACGAATGTGCATGGACTACCGAGATTTGAATAAGGCAAGCCTTAAGGATGATTTCCCACTTCCCCATATTGATATTTTGGTTGACAATACCGCACAACATAAAGTGTTTTCCTTCATGGATGGTTTCTCAGGTTACAATCAAATTAAAATGGCACCTGAGGACATGGAGAAAACAACCTTCGTCACACAGTGGGGCACATTCTGTTACAAGGTTTTGCCATTCGGGTTGAAGAACGTTGGGGAAACCTATCAACGTGCCATGGTAGCTCTATTTCATGACATGATACATCACGAAATAGAGGTCTATATGGACGACATGATAACCAGATCTCAAACTGAAGAGGAACATCTTGACCATTTGCAGAAACTGTTTGAGAGACTAAAGAAATACAAGTTGAGGTTGAACCCGAATAAATGCACATTTGGGTAAGGTCCGGTAAACTCCTAGGCTCCATCTTCAGCGGTAAAGGTATCGAAGTAGACCCTGCCAAGGTGAAAGCAATACGAGAAATGTCAGCTCCTCGCATCAAGAAGGAATTCATATGATTCTTAGGACGACTAAACTACATTGCTAGATTCATTTCTCACCTGACTACTACTTGTGAACCAATCTTCAAATTACTGAAGAAAGATCAAGTAGTCAAATAGAATGATGAATGCCAAGCTGCCTTTGACAAGATCAAAGAGTACCTACAATAGCCTCTTGTTTTGATGCTGCCAGTCGAGGGAAGACCTTTGATCATGTATCTAACTGTTTTGGAAAATTCAATGGGGTGTGTGCTGGGCAGCATGACGAGTCTGGCCTAAAAGAGAATGCTATTTACTACCTGAGCAAGAAGTTTATCGACTGTGAAACAAGATATTCACTGCTCGAGAAAACTTGCTGCACTCTGGCATGGGTTGCTCGCCGGCTAAGACAGTATATGCTGACCCATACTACTTTATTGATATCCAAGATGGATTCAATTAAATACATATTCGAGAAACCTGCCCTCTCTGGGAGAACAGCGAGGTGGCAGAGGATCCTGACTGAATACGATATTCAGTACACTACCCAAAAAGCAATAAAGGGCAGTGTGTTAGCCGATCACCTTGCTCATCAAGCTGTGGATGACTACCAGTCCATGAATTTCGAATTCCCAGATGAAGACATCATGATGGTAAACAATTGCGAAGAACTCAGACCATATAACAGACTTGAACAAGGATCCCGATGGACCTTGGTTTTTGACGGAGCCTCCAACGCACTCGGAAATGGCATAGGTGTTGTACTCATATCCCCTTAAGGATGTCATACTCCTTTCACTACAATACTTTCCTTCAATTGTACCAATAACATGGCAGAATACGAAGCATGTATTTTTGGTCTCAAAGCTGCCATAGATTTGGGAATCAAATCCTTAAGTGTATTTGGAGTTTCAGCCTTAGTCATCAGTCAGATCAAAGGAGAATGGGATACGAAGCACCCTAACCTTATCCCCTACAAAGAACATGTGTGGACATTAATCCCACATTTCGAGGAAATCACCTTTTAGCATTTTCCACGAGAGGAAAATCAACTATCGGATGAGCTAGCCACCATGTCATCCATGTTTAAACTCAAGTGGGGTAACGAGGCTCCCTAGATCACCATTGAACGGATGGATGAACCATCTTAGTGTCATGAGATCGATACTGAAGAAGTAGTGGACCAACCTTGGTTCCATGAAGTTAAGAGCTATCTCGAGGCTCAAGAGTATCCGGAAGGAGCTTCAGTCAATGATAAGAAGTTCTTGAGAAGATTGTCTGCTAAGTTCTTCATCAGTAATGACATTCTCTACAAGCGCAACCACGACTATGTATTGCTTCGTTGCATAGACAAGGTTGAGGCAGAAAAGATCATGGCTGATCTACATGAAGGAACTTTTGGCACCCATTCCAGTGGGCATACAATGGCTAAAAAGATCCTATGGGCAGGATACTACTGATCCACCATGGAAGTAGATTGTTATCAGCATTCACGAACTTGTCACAAGTTCAAGAGCTATGCTGACAAAGTGCATGTGCCTCCATTTCCTATGAATGTCCTGAGTGCTCCCTGGCCATTCGCGATGTGGGGCATCGATATGATTGGAGAAATCAAACCTATAGCTTCTAATGGACACCGCTTCATCTTGGTGGCCATTGACTATTTCACGAAGTGGGTCGAGGCAGCTTTTTTTGCTTTCGTTACCAAGAATGTTATCGCCCGTTTCATCAAACATAATCTCATCTGTCGGTACGGTATCCCAGATAGAATCATCACAAACAATGGTACTAATCTCAACAATACTATGATCACCGCACTATGCGTGCAATTCAGGATCCAGCAGTATAATTCTTCCCCCTACCGACCAAAGATGAATGGTGTTGTCGAAGCCGCAAATAATAACATCAAGAAGATCATACAAAAAATGATAGTAACCTACAAGGACTGGCATGAAATGCTACCATTCGCTCTCCATGGTTACTGTGATCGGTGGATTTAGAACTGACTGTTTAACGCTGGTTCGCGAAATGTCGCGGAAGCAAGAGTCGCCACCGTCTTTTATTTTCTCCAACATGGACAGGACAAAAGCACAGCAAAATTCCTTATGAGATCGTTTCTCGGTTCGGGAGGTAGATTTATAGAAAGGGAAGGTGTTAGCACCCTTTCTATCCATGGTTATCCATGGGCTCTTAGATACTTGCTCTTATGTTTTCAAAATGTTTGCTTTTCAAAATGTGAATGGGTTTGAAAAAGTTTCTTTGAAAGATTTCTGAATAACTCTTGTATCTGTCCTCAAGAGTGTTTGAAAAATTGTTTTGAAAGCTTTTTGAAAGTGTCGGTGTGAAAAGAGTTTTGATTTGTTTTCGAAGAGAGAAAGTATCTATGAGTCATCTACCTACCCTAAGGAATTAAGCTGTGTAGAAGTCCCTAAAGTAGTGTCATCCCACCATTGAGAGATAGGTAGCACCACCGTTGGAGGTGTTCGGGTCAATTCGATTGTAGGGACAGTGTGGTCACCGAAGCAATAGTAGGACACCTTAGAAGCTATCCTTATGTCCTTGATCCTTTTTTGAAATCCGAGGCAACCGTTTCAAGGCAACTGGATCATGGACATAAGGACTTACTAAAACGTCCTATACTTGACGACCACGTTTCGAAGGCAACAGGTGAGGCGTACCCTAGAAGTGGTGTGTGTATTTGTGTGTTGTTTTCAGTTTAACAATTATCTTTTATCATGGCATTGTGAGCTACGAGTTATTTTTAATTAACCATACATTCTTTCATGCAATTTAGAATTTAAGAGTGCGGAAAGTAAAATACAGGAAAATAAAGGCTACGTTATTACAAGGCGCAGGTCTATACATCGCCAAAATACAAAGACCCGTTTGATAAAAATGCGGAAAGTAAATAAATACCTAATTACTATTACATTCCTTGAACAGTTACATAATAATCAAAAGAAAATAATGCGCGAAAAGAATAAAAATTAAGACGTCTGAGGGTTTTGACCCTTTTGAGAAATTAAATTAAATTAAAGTTCAATTAATTATTTTAAAAAAAAAAGAGTGTTTTTTATGTTTTTGGTATTTAAAAGGAAACCCTAATTCTAAGTCTATTTTAATTATTAATAAAAATAAATATTAAAGTTACTCTAATTTACTAATTAATTAATGTACATGTTTATTTACAAAAATAAATAGTAATTATAATAATAAATAATGAGAAAAATAATTAATTAAGAAAAAGATGAAAATGTCAAAAAACCTAATTCTAGATATTTTTATTTATTAAGAAAAAAAATTAAAGTTTAAAACTTAAATTAAACTAAGTTAATTATTAGAGTTTATTTACAAAAATATGTTAGTGATGAATTAATAATGATTAAATATATTTTATTTTTTTGGTTTTTCTGTTTTTATTATGGAAAATTAATTTATGGTAAAAAAATAATAATAAAAAAATACAATTAAAACAATTAAATGATTACAAGAAATTAAAAGAAAAGAAAAGAGAATAAAAATATAAAGCAAACCAAGGGGATTTCAGGCCCAAATGGAGGTGTTATTGGAAGAATCTTGGCCCATTAGACAAAGCATGTTTGACTTTCCATGCTTGTGTGCACGTTGGTTGACAAACCATGAGGAAGTTATGCCCTGGTCAATTTGTAGTTGACTTTTCAACTGTCCAAAAATAGAAACTTTTGCATCTTGAGACTTTTTGAGCCATGCTTGTGGAATCATGATCAAAAATTGATCAAATGATGATTGTGTCTTCAAAATAAGATGTTGACCAAAAATTTTGACTTTTGACTGTCAAATAACCATTTTGCCCCTGCAGTTGACTGTGGAGCAATTAGGGTTTTTTACTGTGCAACTTGATGCTGTGAGTCTTGAAACTTGACATGTGGATGCTTGGCAATGTGTATAGGCATATGGGACTTGATTGGACCCTTGAAAACCTCATTTTCTTTGCAAGAACCAAAACCCTAGTTTGACTGGCTTAGGAGGCAATTGGATTGTGCAACCCTTGAGAGATTTTGAAGCTTGATCTTGGCAAATCTTGAAGAATATGGGAGGGCAAATTTTGGGGTACAACAGTTACCGTACCACGACGCGCACATCAACAAGGGAAACTCACTTTTCCTTGGTATACGGTATGGAAGTTATTCTACCAATTGAAGTCCAAATACCTTCTTTGAGAATCATAAGGGATGCAGGGCTGAGTGAAGATGATTGGATCCAAACTCGACTTGACCAGTTAAACCTAATTTATGAGAAGAGGTTTACGGTTGTCTGTCACAGCCAGATGTACCAAAAACGTATGATCAAAGCTTTTAACAAGAAAGTCAGGCGTCAGGTATATCAGGTTGGTGACTTGGTAATCAAGCGTATCATATTAGCTCAAGGTGATCCTAGAGGCAAATGGACTCCTATGTACGAAGGACTGTTTATGATCAAAAGCATATTCTCTAGTGGAGCAATGATCTTAACCACTATGGATGGAGACGACCTTCCACACCCTGTGAACGCAGACATAGTCAAAAGATACTACGCATAAGAGACCCACTAGGTTATCAAACCTAGGCAAAACAAGGGCATCCCGATGGACCATAAAGGATCAGGAAAAAATTAGGGATAAAACAAAAAATATGTACATCCGGCAAGCTAAAAACTTGAAAGGGCGGCTTGGGCAAAAAAGGGTATCCCGGTGGACTGAAAATCCGAAAGGGAATTCTAGGAAAAAGTTAGGGAATTAAAGCGTATGGCTATGTCCCGTTGGATCACCTTACAGACAACCTTTAACATTGACTGACAAGCTCAAATCCAATCAACTTTGAACAAGGCAGCAAGTGAACAAGACGCTCAGAGACACGAAGGCTATAGCAGAATGGGAACCCCATGGGATTATTTCACATAGCTATCTTTTCTTTGTATCAAATTTTCATTTTTTACGATGACATTCTCTTAATAGAATGTTCGTCTCATTGTACAAAAATAATTATTCAAGTTAATACAAAGATATCCCTTTGAAAGTGCAAAACTATCTTTTTTTCTTTTTTTCTGTGTTTTATTTACAAAAACGTCCAATAATTTATTTTTGAACATATGCATTTGAACGTGACTACTGTTTACAAATGAACAAAAAGGAACAGAAAATAGAAAGACAATCACTAATGGCTTTAAGAAATAGGATAATATCTTTAGACTATCCCATAAAATCCCCCACAGTGTACAGCTTAATGATATCAAGCTCTCTCACATCCCCGGCAGGATAAAACTTCCAGTTATCACTCCCTAATAAAAGTTGCCCAATTCCTCAGGATTCCCCAGCGGGATTCCATGAGATCTACAAGCAATACACTGTGTTCCCTTACAGCAGAGTTTATTTCTCTAACAAATGGAAGCTCATCAATACTTCAACTTCAAAACATGAAGACTTGCACTCCTCATACCTAGCAACACTCCGGGATATATTTTCCCCGACTCCAACAACACTGTGGCATAACATTGACATCACAAATACATACGACACAATCTCATTTATTTTGAAAACATCATTACACCATGCATTGCATACATCATTACATTGCATACAACTAACCTTTCATCTTTTTCAGGAAAGATCAATCAACAGAAAATTATCATCAAATTTTCTACTAGTCAATTACAGATCAATTCCCAAGAAAGGATTGGTCAACCATCTACATAATAGATGTTTCTTTCAGACTCCTGTCGGTTCAGTTTAAATGTCTCAACAATTTATTTTGATTCTTTTCCCATAGATGTCTTCTCTGGTTCAGATAAATATCTCAATGATTTGTTTTGATTCTTTTAGGGTTCAGATAAATCTCCCAACGATTTATTCTGATTCTTTCCCGCAAACACTTTCTCTGGAACAGATAAATCACACAAAGATTTACTCTTATTCTCTCCGGTTAAAGAATATTCAAAATCTCTTTTGGTTCAGTTTAAACCCCTCAACGGTTTATCCTGATACTTTCCAAAGGAACATTTCAGGTTCAGATAAATCTCTCAACAATTTATTCTGATTCTTTCCTGCAGATGCTTTCTCTGGTTGAGATAAATCACACAAAGATTTACTCTGATTCTTTCCAGTTAAAGAATATTCAAGATCACTTTTGGTTCAGTTTAAACCCCTCAACGGTTTATCCCGATACTTTACAAAAGAAACACTTTGGGTTCAGATAAATCTCTCAACGGTTTATTCTGATTCTTTCCTTAAAACGCTTTCTCTAGTTCAGATAAATCACACAAAGATTTATTCTGATTCTTTCCAGTTAAAGAATAGTCAAGACCTTTTTTGGTTCAGTAAAAACCCCTCAACGGTTTATCCTTATACTTTCCAAAGGAACACTTCCGGTTCAGATAAATTAGTCCAAGATTTATTCTGATTCTTCCCAGTTAAACAAACATACAAAACTTCTTCTGGTTCAGATAAATCGCTCCAAAGATTTATTCTGATTCTTTTCCATTTGAAATCAAGTTAAAACTTAGTACATTCTCAGTCAACAGTCACCTTTGGATGGCATTTACAAGCCCATCTCTGGAAAATCTCCATCATTCCTCCAAATGGCATCTATAAGCCCATTCCCATTTCATCTTCGAGTGCAAATTTCTGGGCACTCTAGTGTCCAATCATCTTCCACCTTCAAGTCACGAATGGTGGATCCTTCAATCTAACTCTTCAGGTTTAAGAAGATTGAACAGGGGAAGTTGTTGTACCCCAAAATTTTCCCTCTCATTTATCAAATATTTTCTCACAAGATCTCCTTTGGTTCAAGACTGCACAAGTTTTGATCAGCTCAAGACACCTCCTTAAGCACTGATGACTGAAATTAGGGTTTGAGATTGCATAAGGATAATTTAACTTTTAATGCCTCATATGACTTTCATGGATCATTATGGACTCCCAAGATTACTCATGTCAAGTTTCAAGTCTTGGATCACATTTTTGCTCAATCAATTGAGCAGTTGACCTAAAAATCAACTGTATTAGCGAAAAAGTCAATTATGGCCAATTTACAGTCAAACTTCATAATTTTTTATCCATATCAACATTATAAACTCATAAGTATCATTTGATCAAGTTTGTACCACAATTCCTCAAGAAATTTGATCAAATCATCAAAAGGGAAAAATGGTCAAAATTAGGGTTTTGACTGAGAAAGGGCAATTTCTGATTTTTGACCTAGCAAATGGTTAATTGGTTTGAGGCATGATCTCAAGAGTTCAATTGCATCATTTTTACCTAATGGCATGATTCAAAACATTTCTCAAGGTCATTTGATTGATAGTGGATTTTCAGTTAACTGATCAAAAGTCAACTGTACACTGAAAATTCAAACTTTGACTTTTTGGTCAAAATCAAGTGTCAAAGATCACAATTCATCAAAACATGTCAAAATATGAAACTTGTTCATCAAGAAATCAAAAATTCAAGATTTCATTTTGAAAAGTCAAACTTTTCAAACTTAGAAATTTTTCTAAGTGTTGAAAACTTCATATTTTTTCACAACTTTGAGCCAATTTTTCACCATGATGCAAGATGATTCAAAAGAAACTTTCAACATGAAAGTTGTAGGTCTCCATAAGATATACAACATTGCTTTACACAACTTCTCATATAAATTCTTATATCTCAAGTTATTAATCCATGAAGTCATGGTCATGAAACTAAAACACTTAGTGAAATTTTGAACATTTTAGGTCAGGATTTTGACCTAACTTTTGACCCAAGTTTCACATAGTTCCATTTGGATTTTGAAAATTTTATTCAAAGAGGGGTTGTAGAGCACATTACAAACTTTCCAAAATGTACAAGAACTCATTGAGATCATTTGTGAGCAAGGAGAATCTAAGGTCAGAAGTTGGGGTTTCAAGTTATTTTACAAGGTAAATTTTGTGATGAACAAAATTCAAATCTCAAACCTATGTTGCACAATCTTGCTTTGAAGGCCTCTAAACCTCAAGATGTATCCATAATCAGAAGATTACACTTGCTTTTGAGCTATTATCCACTTGATTCAAACTTTATCCAAGTAAATTTTCTATTAATGGCACAAAGGCACCATTGCCATTTATATAAAGCAAGCTTTATGCAAATTCAACTTGCATTGAGCTTTGCACTTGTTCCTTCTGCACAAACGTCCTCTACAAAGTCAGATAAGCTTGTTTAAAGTTGGTAACCACTCTAGATAGGTTTGTACTATGCATTGAAACCATGTTTGTCAACCTTACTTCAAAAACAAGTCAAGAAGCCAAAACATGTGATCTTGTACTTCTGACCACCTCAAGTATCCAAACCTTTTCCATACATAAACACAAGTCATTTGCAAGAAAACACACGCATGCGTAAGCCCTGAAACCTCATAAAACACAGAACAACCAAAAACATCTCAAAACTTGCCATTTCTGAGTTTTTAATCCAATCTCCAAATTTGCTCGTGCGTTTCTTGGCCTTTTACTTTCCAAAGCTTTTAAATAACATACACAAACAATTCCAACACCTGCAACACGACTGTAACACCTCCATCATCATCCATCATTTTCAAAAATAAAACCTTGCACCTTGACTTCTCTAGAACTCCTCAGCCACTTTCAGTCAAGCTAAGCATCACATTAGCTTCCTGGGAACTTGAGGAAGCTAATCCAATCATTGGAACTCATCAAAAGCTGCTCAAACTCAAAACACGATACCTTCTTGCAAGGTGAGTTTTCTGACTTTTGAACTCTTCATACAAGCATCATTAATGGTTTATTTGTGAATAAGAAATTTAGATATCTGTTGTACCCCAAAATTTTCCCTCTCGCTTATCAAGAATTTGCTCACAAGATCTCCTTTGACTCAAGATTGCATTAGGGTTTGATCAGCTCAAGACACCTCCTTAAGCACTGATGACCAAAATTAAGGTTTGAGATTACACAAGGATATTTGGACTTCTAATGTCCCATATGGTTTTCATAGATCATTATGGACCCCCAAGATCACTCATGTCAAGTTTCAAGCTTTGAATCACACTTTTGCTCAGTCAATTGATCAGTTGACCTAAAAATCAGTTGTATTGGGGGAAAAGTCAACCATGGACAGTTTGCAGTCAAACCTCATAATTTTTTATTCACATCATCATTTTAAACTCATATGTATCATTTGATCAAGTTTGGACTATAATTCCTCAAGAAATTTGATCAAATCTCCAAAAGGGAAAAATGGTTAAAATTAGGGTTTTTACTGAGAAAGGGCAATTTCTGATTTTTTGACCTAGAAAAAGATAAATTGGTTAAGGCATGATCTCAAGAGTCCAATTGCATCATTTTTTACCTAATTACATGGCTCAAAACATTTCTCAAGTTCAAAGGATTGACAGATGAATTTTCAATCAACTGATCAAAAGTCAACTATACACTGAAAAGTCAAACATTGACTTTTTGGTCAAAATCCAATGTCAAAGATCACAATTCATCAAAACATGTCAAAATATGAAACTTATTCATCAAGAAATCAAAATTTAAGATTTCATTTTGAAAAGTCAAAATTTCTAAACTTCGAAATTTTTCTAAGTGTTGGAAATTTCTTATTTTTTCATAACTTTGAGCAAACTTTTCACCATGATACAAGCTGATTCAAGAGAAACTTCCAACATGAAAGTTGTATATCTCCATGAAATATACAAATTTTCCTCATACAACTTATTCCAAAAGTTCTTGTATCTCAAGTTATAATTTTAAGAACATGTGGTCATGAAACAAAACACTTAGTGAAATTTTGCCCTAATTTGGTCAAGATTTTGACCCAACTTCATGGAACTTTTTCATATATTTCCAAAGGGAATATTCAAAAGAAATTCAAATATGGGTTGTATATCCCATTGCAAGCTTTACAAAATGTCCAAGAACTCCTTGAGATCATTTTTTATTAGGGAGAATCGAAGAGATGAAGTTAGGGTTTTGTCACTTGATTTACAAGGCATTTTGTGATGAACCAAATTCAAAATTCAAACCATACTGCATAAACTCTACTTTGCAGGCCTTAAACTTGTTAGGCACTCCATAATTAATGGTTTACACAACTGTTAGAGGTCTCACTTCAAGCATTCAATGCATGGACATGCTTTATATCCATTTTTGGAAGAAAGGTTACATTGCCATTTTGATAAAGTGCTTTTTTGCACAAAACTTGTTCTTGAGCCTTTCACTTGTGCTCTTCTAATCACACAAGTCCTATAACTCATGAGAAATGGTTTAAACACTTACAAGTCCTCTTCCAAAAATCAAGTAACCTAGCCAAAAGCTAGAAACTTGTACTTCTTATTGGCCAAAGCTCTCAAACACTTTTGTTTATACATACACAAACCTTGGACCACAAAGACACGAATGCTCATGCCCTGAAAAGACCTAGAACTCAGAATCACATTCCATACCTCCATTTTCACACAAACTGACCAAAAACTTGAAACTCATAATCTACTCGTGCGTTTCTTGGCCTTTTGGTTCCTAAAGCTTCTAAACATCATATAGGACCGATCCCACACCCTGTTACATAACTGTAACACCATTAACACCATCCTCCATTTTCAAAAACAGAGCTCTGCACATTGACTTCTCCAGACCATTTCAGCCATCCATTGCTCAAGCTAATCATTGCATTAGCTTCCTGGGACTTCAAGGAAGCTAACCTGATCATCACCATCACTTGAAACAAGCTCAAACTCAAAACACGATTTCCAGTTTTGTGGTAAGTTTTCTTAACTTTTAACTCTTCATACAAGCATCATTAATGATTTATTTGTGAACAAAACATGTAGATATCATTGCCCTAAAGTTAACCATGTTCATAGTTTCCATTAATTTTGCTTGAGCTTAGAGAATTTTAGGATTGAAGTTTCTGAGATTTTTAGGGTTCAGATTAGGGCCCGTAAAATTCATGCTTATCTTTAATATATAGTTTTAATGCTTTACATTTTTGAAACCGTGAGGAAATTTGCTACAAGTTTCATGTTTACAGTTTTCATTTATTTTTGCACCCTTGGCCAGTTTATTTTTTTTCTTATTTTTTTTTCATTTATTTTCTTAAATATTTTTCCTAATACTAGAAAATCATAAAAAATACAAAAATAGTAGATTTATATTTTAACTTAGTTTATTTTATTTTTCTCACAAAAAATATTTTATTTAACTATACTTTATTTATTTTTACTAACAAGTCTTGTAAATTTAATTTAAAATTAGGTTATTATTTATTTTCTTTTTTACTAATTAAAATATTTATTTTAATATAAAAAAAGGCCAAAAATATTTTACAACACCATATATTATTTTAAAGACAAAAATACAAAAATACTTTTCTTGAAACTTAATTTCTTTTTAATCAATTAATAGACTTAGGATTTTATTTAAAATCTTTTCTTATTAAATTAGGTTTACTTTTATTATTTTAATTAATTATTTTCTTTTAATTAATTAGGTTAAACAAAAAACCCTTTTCTCATAAAAATCCAAAGATATCTATTTTCTTAACATTAGCATTTTTTATACATTTATTCATTTTGTACATTATTTATTTTAATTCCTTGTACATTTATACCAATTCAATATGGTTGTAATAGGTTAAATAGGTTTATATTCTTGCAATCCCCATTTATAAATTGTACACACACACCCCTCCAAATGTTGTAATAGCGTAGTAACTTTAAACTCTGTAATTTATTGCTTTATATATAACATGTTAGTAATTAGGGTGTGTATGGAAAGACTAAAACCAATACTTAGAAAACCCTAATTCAAGACAAAACCAAGCATGAAAACAATACACTTGCACACAAGCACCCATAGGGTTATTCCACTTGATTGCCTTATACAAAATGGCCATATTACGTATGTAGGGTATCTTAGCAAAAAAACAAGCAAATACAAGATCATAGTCCCTCGATGACGCTATCTAAATTGCCTTTCAAATTATCTTAGTCCCTAAAAGAAAATTCTAAGATACCTTTCAACATTGCTAATCATGGTTATACGATGACCCACGTCCGTCCCTTTTACATCCAAAGATAGGGTTGTTTACCAAATCAATGGTAAGACAACAATGTCAAGTGAAAAGAAAATGAACAAGAAAGACTTTTGAGTAGGTAGAATGCTCCTAATTACTTGCTCAATTTCAAACAAAACTTCCTTGCAATTTTCAAAACAAACACCTACACTTTCAAAACATCTTACAAACTTGAAAACATTTTCAAAAAGATCAAACACTTTGTATACATTCTTACGAACGAGAATCATTACAAAGTTTGCCTAAACAATGGCCTTGTTACAAAATACTTTCAAAAACCACACAAAGCATAATTTCAAACAAAAGCAAGTGATCTAGCAAGTAACTAAGAGCCCATGGAAAACCATGAATGAAGAGGGTGTTAATACCTTCCCTTTTCATAATCTACCCCCCGAACTCAAGAAAAAACATCAAAGGTTTTTCCTATTATTTTTCACCTTTCCTTTTGGATAAAAGAAAAGTCGGTGGCGACTCTTGTTAACCGCAACATTTGCGATCAAACGCAAAATCTTCAAGTCAGTTCTCCCACCGTATCACAGAACTGGCGACTCTGCTGGGGATAATTCTAAAAGTGGGGTTACCTTGGGGATAGATCATATTTACTTGCTTGAATTGTTTGACTTGTATGCTTTACATTATGGTTCTTTGTTTGGGTTTGAATCCTCTACCCAGATTTGGGATACCTTATAGGTAAGTAGCAATACGTTGTGGAAACTGTGCGGGGTATACCGACATGGTCTAAGAAATAGCTACGTTAGTAAGACATATTTGTGGGTACCAGTAGCCTTTGAGTTAATCAAAGAGAATACGGGGCCGCTGAGTGATGTCATGAAGCACTAGTGAACTTCTAAAACCTTTACTTGACCAACTTGGCCTTTAGGATATAGTGAGATGACCGGCTTTGGTGCAGTCCGAAGTTGGTAGATACTCGATACTACACTCATTGAGGTTTTGTTTCTTGGGATATTTCGGTCGCCATTAAAGAGGCTTGTGCTGAAACAATGACCAAGAAAGCAAACCAGTGATATTGAGCTCCTTAGAACCCGGTTACTATTACTAGGATAGGTTGAGCCAACTAAACTTCAAGAGGGTACTTACCTATAAAACTCCATGAAAGACTAAACCTAGGGACTTGTTTGTTTTGTTTGTATATACATACTTGTACATAACATCATGAACATTATAACATTATACACATTCACTAACCATTTTAAGGATTTTGGGATTCATCTTTGTTATTATTTTGTAGGATATGGATTCTATTCGCAGGAAATCTATTCAAGTCAACCTTGTAAGGATCCCTCCACAACTTAAGGAGCTAGCTTCAAGGATTCCTGAAAACTCTCCATTCACCGAGAGACATGGTCGTCTACTCAACTTGGTCACCTCCAACACAGATGAGGACATGATGAAGGTGCTCTTTCAGTTCTTTAATCCTTTACACCATTGCTTCATATTTCCCGACTATCAACGTGTGCCTACTTTGGAAGAATTCTCCCGACTCTTGAGGATTCCTATTCTCAACCAACTAACTTTCAACGGTATGGAAAGAGACCCAAATATAGAAGAGATTGCTCAAGCTCTACACTTGCACTCATCTGATGTCACAACTTATTGGGAAACAAGGAGTGGTGTCAAAGGTTTCCTAACAAAGTTCTTGTATGAGAAAGCCCAAAACTGTTAGAACTCCTTGGATTTGCAAGCCTTTGAGGAAATTCTGGCTCTCCTCATCTATGGGATGGTCTTGTTTCCAAATCCTGACAAACTCATAAACATGAACGCCGTCAAAATATTCATATCCCGCAACCCGGTGCCTACATTGCTAGGGGATATCCTACACTCTTTTCACACTCGCACTATGAGGAAATGAGGTGTCCTTATGTGTTGCACTCCTCTCTTGGCAAGATGGTTTATTTCACATCTTCCCCAATATGTATTAAAGAATGAGCAAGGTTCAAGGTGGTCACAAAGGTTGATGACGCTCAAACATTCATACATCCATTGGTGCTCCCGATCCATAGAGAATGTTACTATTCTCGACTGTTATGGAGAATTTCTTAATGTCCCTTTACTTGGCATTAAGGGAGGTATCACCTATAACCCCTGCTTAGCCTTAAGACGGTTTGGTTACGCCCGAAGGGATGGCCCGCACGAGATGCTGATTCAAGGTTTGGTATTTGACTACGACAATGATGCTCAAGGTCTTCGCCAGAGATTTATCCGAGCTTGGAGGATGTTGAACAAGGTAGATAGCAAGACTTTGGGGCATAAAAATTCCATCCCTCTTGATCCTTACCTCAAATGGGTATGAACTCGTGCTCAAAGTCTTATGATGCCTTATCCCTCCATCCTCCCGGTAATCATTGAGCCTGTCATGGAAGGAGATGTTACATACACTATCCTACATCCTGACATGCCGACCTCTCTTGAAGACTTACAAAGAGATTGGATACAACTCAAAGGGGGGCGAGATACTTTCGAAGCCCAATTCTACGTGAGCGAAAAGATGGTTTTGGAACTCACTAGGCTACTTCATGAGGAGCAGACTTTGAATGCTTACATTGCACCAAAGAGGATGCGTACCACCTTTTTATCTTAGAGTTTCTTGTATTTGCTTTTCCCAAAGAGGCAATGATGTACTCAAAACTTTAACTTATTAATATAACGTGTGTTTCCTTTTTGTCTAAAACAAATTTGAATCTTAAACTCCTTGAAATCATTGCATATGCATTTATCATTCATCATAACATAACCAGGTTTCTTGCAACAAGTCTCCTTATCTCTCTACTGTTTATTTTAGTAAGATGGATCTCGAGCAAACAGTGAAGGACCTCCAAGCTCATAATGCATAGTTTCAACAGATGTTCTTAACTCTAGCCAAAGGGCAAGAAGAGTTGAAGACCTTGCTGGTTGAGGAGAAGACAAAGAAAATAACTGGAGTTCTAAACATGGGAAGAAGATTCCAAGGGCAGACAAGAAGGGCCTTAGACTTTGCAACGACATCCGGTGAGAAAGGCAATCAAGATGGAAAGGGTTGTCCAGTCAGAGTCGAAAGAGGAAGAGGAAGAAGAGGACTATTCTGAAGAACAATACCCTCCAGCCAACGACAAGTATAAGCATCTAGAAGAGCGGTTGAGTGCAATGGAAATCCAAAAAGTGCCTGGATTGGACTTTGAGGAGTTGGGTTTAGTGTCGGGGATTGTTATTCCTCCAAAATTCAAAGCACCTATGTTCACCAAATATGACGAAGTTTCATGCCCTAAAATGCATCTCTGGTCCTATGTGAGGAAAATCCAACCCCATACCGCTGACAAAGATTTTTGGGTATACTTCTTCCAAGACAGTCTGTCTGGAACTCAACTTGATTAGTTTTATCAGTTAGAAAGAGCCAATGTTCATAACTTGGAAGATCTTGCTGCAGCCTTTTACAAATAATACCAATACAACGCTGATCTTGCGCCTACCCATACTCAACTCTGGAGTATGGCCATGGTTTCAAGTGAGGGCTTCAAGGACTATGCGCAAAAATGGAGGGACTTAGCCAGAAGAGTTCAACCTCCCTTATCTGAAAGAGAATTAGTAGACACGTTCTTAGGCACTTTGCCTGGTCCCTTATTCAATCACTTAATTGGGAGTTCATCGGTAAGTTTTACTGAATTGATCTTGACCGGAGAAAGGGTAGAAGCCGGGATAAAAAGTGGAAAGATTCAAAAAGATGCATCCTCTGTTGCTGTAAGGAAGCCATTCATCGGATAGAAAGAAGTCGGTGCTGTATATCCTCAGAGAAATCAAGATAGAGCTGAATGCCGTCCAATGGTGGGGGCTGTTATGATTCCTAAACGTGCGCCTGATCAGCAAAGAAACAACCAACCAAGAAAGGAAAGACCATTCAGACAGTTCGCCATGATTAATATGACCCTATCTCAAGTATTGCCACATCTGTTAAGATCCAACCTAGTGACTTTGAAAGAAGCTCCAAAGAACCCTAACATAACCTCTCCTCACTATCATCTTAATGCCAGTTGTTCATACCACTCTGAGAGTCCCGGCCATGACACTAATAATTGTTGGGCTCTAAAGAACAAAGTACAAGACCTCATTGAAGCCAAAGAGATTGAATTCGATACGCCCGAAAAGCCAAATGTCATTTCTGCCCCTATGCCCAAACACGGCCATAAGGCCAACGCCATTGAGGAAGATATGTTTGTTACTTCAGTTAATGAACTTATTACCCCACTCCTAACTATCAAAAAGAATTTACTTCACAGGATGCGATGAAAGCTGTTATTCTTGTTTGTCCTCACCAACCAGCTATCCTTTGTTGAAAGCGGGCATTCAGTGCCTAATAGATAACAAGGAAATTATTTTCAAAAAGACTTTTGTTCCAACTGTTTCTTATAATGATGTTTCCATTGTGACCATTTCCTACAATTCTTCCAAGGTCTCCACCAAAAGACCCGTTAGAATTACATCAGTTCTAAAAGCAGCTCCTTTGATAATTACAATGCCTGGACTAGTCCCGTATTCGTCAGACAAAACCATACCATGGAATTATGGAGGGGATGTCTACTACCACAGTATCAAGTAAGATTGGCCAGTTGCCGAAGATTCAAGTTCTGAGAAGGATGATTCCAATATCCGTAATATTGCAGGGACTAGCAAGATTACCCAAAGAGGAAGGTTATTCTCTCCAGAAATTGCTCCCTCAAAAGCAGTTTCTGGACCCGTAATCATTCCTGTTGTGGTTCCTCCTCAATAAGATATTCCTAGTCCTACAATCTTCTCTGCTAATGCTCCAACTGACAAAGTTGTTACAACCCCTGTTATCACTCCTACCGACATTCTTGCTATCGAGTCAATCAAGACTCGAGGTAAAAGTATTCTTATTGAGCCTGTCTGGATGAAGGCACAATCATTGGCTATCCTTGAGACCTCCCGGAAAGAGATGGAGAAAATTCTAAAGATCATAAAAATAAGCGACTACGATGTAGTTGAGCAACTGGGGCGAACTCCATCTAAAATTTCCATGCGGGCTTTACTACCATGTTCCGAGGCGCATGCAAAGGCCTTGGTGAAATTCCTGAAAACTGCCCATGTACCCCAAGAAACATATGTTGATCAGTTCCAAGACTGCATAGCCAGCTTGACTGCAGATAATGGCTTAGGTTTTTCGGATGTTGATTTAACGCCAAGAGGGAGGAAGCATAATGAGGCATTACATGTCTCGGTTGCAGGGGCACAACTATGGCTCATGTCTTGGTGGACACTGGCTCGTCTCTGAATGTATTGCCTAAAAAGGCTCTTGATAGGCTTGACTGTGAGGGATTGACATTGAAACCAAGCAACATAGTAGTGAGAGCCTTTGACGGCTCAAAAGGATGGTGCATGGGGAAGTGGATATCCCCATAAAGGTTGGAACCCAAACATTCGATTCAACTTTTTATGTAATGGATATTCGCCCTTCATACTCCTACTTGCTAGGCCGGCCATGGATTCACAATGCTGGCGCTGTTACTTCTATGTTGCACCAATTGCTGAAGTATCTGATTCAAGGGAAGATTATCACCGTTCATGGAGAAGAAGAGTATATGATCAGCCATCTCAATTCCTTTAGATATGTGGAATTAGATAGTGAATTTATTGAAACTCCATTCCAGCACTTTGAAGAAGTCCTGCAAGATGTGGCAGTAACCAAGGATGTGTCTCAAGTTCCCAAGATCAAAAGGCCTCCACTCAGGATGTCATCTTTGAAGGATGCCAAGGCAGTGATAGAAGAAGGTGTGTGCACTATCTGGGGACAACTCCCAGATATCCCATACAAGTCTGACAAGTTTGTCCTGGGTTTCACTTCAAGTTCCCAGAAGGTTGTACGTCGCGCTCGTGCCGGAGGACTGCCCTTGAAGATCAGCAATCACGAAGTCAATACGGTGGAGGATGATGAAGACAGATACAACTTGGAGGATTGGATTTTCCCAACTTTCAGTAGAGGGCTCAGCAACTTGGAGGCTAGAGATTTTGTCCCGGTCACTTTTATCCCACAGTAATTTGTCCTTACATTTTGTTGGATCTGTAATATTAAAACAAATCAGACACTTAAAGCCTTGTGTCTTACCAAAGGCACAATGGTCCATTTGTAAGGGTTATTATCTTATTTCCACATGACATCAATGAATCATGGACGTTTTTGCATACAAACTTTGTGCTCATTGTTTTTATTTTTTACATTTTCATTTATTTCAAATATAGTTATACTCTTACACACACTCACACTCACAATGCAGGTCTACATCCATTCGGAATCCCATGGGTAACGGTTCTGCTATGGTCTTCTGTGACTCTAAAAATCTAATCTACCAAGCCGAAGATGAAGGTGAGGAAGATTGTGAAGTACCAGGGGAACTTGCCAGATTACTACAACAAGAAGAGAGAACTATTAAACCCCACGAAGAGCCAGTGGACATAATCAACCTAGGTACCGAAGAAGACAAAAGAGAGGTCAAAGTGGGTGCCAATCTGGAACCCAGTGTCAAGGAGCGTCTGATTCAGTTGTTACACGAGTATGTTGAGATCTTTGCCTGGTCGTATAAAGACATGCCAGGACTTGATGCAGATATTGTGGTGCATCGTCTACCTACAAAAGAGGATTGCCCACCAGTAAAACAAAAGTTCCATCGAATGCGACCAAATATGTCGGAGAAAATTAAAACTGAAGTCATAAAGAAATTCAACGCTGGATTCTTGACCGTCACCTCCTATCCGCAGTGGGTTGCCAATGTTGTCCCCGTGCCCAAAAAGGACGGCAAGGTACGAATGTGCGTGGACTACAGAGATTTGAATAGGGAAAGCCCTAATGATGATTTCCCACTTCCTCACATTGACATCCTAGTTGACAATACGGCACAGCACAAAGTTTTTTCCTTCATGGACGGTTTTTCAGGCTACAACCAAATCAAAATGGCGCCTGAGGACATGGAGAAGACAACCTTTGTCACACAGTGGGGAACATTCCGCTACAAGGATATGCCATTCGGACTGAAGAATGTTGGGGAAACCTATCAGCGTGCCATGGTAGCCCTATTTCACGACATGATACATCACGAAATAGAGGTCTATATGGACGACATGATAGCTAGATCTCAAACAGAATAAGAGTATCTTGATCATTTACAGAAACTGTTTGAGAGACTAAAGAAGTACAAGCTAAGGTTGAATCCAAATAAATACACGTTTGGAGTAAGGACTGGTAAGCTCCTAGGTTTTGTCGTCAGCAATAAGGGTATTGAAGTAGATCCTGCCAAGGTGAAAGCAGTACAAGAGATGCATGCTCCTCGTATTGATAAGGAAGTCAGAGGGTTCTTGGGATGTTTAAATTACATTGCCAGATTCATTTCTCACCTGACAGCTACTTGTGAACCAATCTTCAAGTTACTGAAGAAAGATCAAGTAGTCAAATGGAATGATGAGTGCCAAACTGCTTTTGAAAAGATCAAAGAGTACTTACAAGAGACTCCTGTTTTAATGCCACCATTCGAGGGAAGACCATTGATCATGTATCTGACTGTTTTGGAAAATTCAATGGGGTGTGTGTTAGGGAAGCAAGACGACTCTGGCCGAAAAGAGAATGCTATTTATTACTTGAGCAAAAATTTTACTGACTGTGAAACAAGATATTCACTGCTCGAGAAAACTTGTTACGCTCTGGCATGGCCTGCTCGTCGGCTAAGACAATATATGCTGACTCATACTACCTTGTTGATATCTAAAATGGATCCAATAAAATACATCTTCGAGAAGCCTGCACTCTCTGGGAGAATAGCGAGATGGTAGATGATCCTGACAGAATATGACATACAGTAAACTACCCAGAAAGAAATAAAGGGCAGTGTACTAGCTGATCACCTTGCTCACCAAGCTGTAGAAGACTACAAGTCCATGAAGTTTGAATTCCTAGATGAAGACATCATGATGGTAAACAACTGTGAAGAATTCAGGCCATATGACGGACCTAAACAAGGATCCAGATGGACCCTGGTTTTTGATGGGGCATCTAACGCACTCGGAAATGGTATTGGTGTTGTACTCATATCTCCTGAAGGGTTTCATACTCCATTTACTGCAAGACTTTGATTCAATTGTACAAATAACATGGCAGAATACGAAGCATGCATCTTTGGTCTCAAAGCTTCCATGGATTTGGGGATCAAATCCTTGAATGTATTCGAAGATTCAGCTTTGGTCATCAGCCAGATCAAAGAGGAATGGGACACGAAACACCCTAACCTTATCCCTTACAAAGAACATGTTTTGACATTGCTCCCACATTTTGAGAAGATTACCTTCGAGCATTTCCCGCGAGAAGAAAATCAACTAGCACACGCACTAGCCACAATTTCATCTATGTTTAAACTTAAATTGGATGATGAGGCTCCCCAGATCACCATTGAGAAAATGGATGAACCAGCACACTTTCACGAGATTAATACTGAAGAAGTAGTAGACCAGCCTTGGTTTCACGAAGTCAAGAGGTATCTCGAGGCTCAAGAATATCCAGAAGGAGCTTCAGTCAATGATAAGAAGTTCTTAAGGAGATTCTCTGTTAATTTCTTCCTTAGTAATGGTATTCTTTAAAAGCGCAACCATGACTCTGTGTTACTCCGATGCGTAGACAAGGTTGAAGCTAAAAGGATCATGGCTGAATTACACGAAAGCACTTTTGGCCCCCATTCCAGTGGGCATACGATGGAAAAGAAAATCCTACGGGCAGGTTATTACTGGTCTACCATGGAAGCAAATTGCTATCAACACTCTCGAACCTGTCATAAGTGTCAGATCTATGTTGACAAGGTGCACGTACCTTCAGTTCCTCTGAATGTCTTGACGGCTCCTTGGCCCTTTGCTATGTGGGGGATTGATATGATTGGGGAAATCAAGCCAACAACCTCCAATAGACACCACTTCATCTTAGTGGCCATTGACTATTTTACAAAGTGGGTTGAGGCAGCCTCTTTCGCTTCCGTGACCAAGAATGTGGTAGCCCGGTTCATCAAGAAGAATCTCATATGTCGTTACAGTATCCCAGATAGGATCATTACAGACAATGGTATGAACTTGAATAATACTATGATCACTGCCATGTGTGAGCAATTCAAGATCCAGCATCACAATTCTTCCCCTTATCAGCCAAAGATGAATGGTGTTGTCGAAGCCGCAAATAAGAACATTAAAAAGGTCATACATAAAATGACAGTCACATACAAAGACTGGCATGAAATGCTATCATTCGCTCTCCACGGGTACCGTACCGCAACACGCACATCAACCGGGGAAACACCTTACTCTCTAGTATATGGCATGGAGGTTGTCTTGCCTATTGAGGTCTAGATTCCCTCTACGAGAATCATGAAGGACGCAGGGTTGAACGAAGACGATTGGATACAGACTTGACTTGATCAATTAAACTTGATTGATTAGAAAAGGCTTACTGCTGTCTGTCATGGTCAAATGTATCAAAAACAAATTATCAAGGCTTTCAACAAAAAGGTCAGACGCCAAGTGTATCAAGTTGGAGATCTTGTGATCAAACGTATCATACTTCCGCAAGGTGATCCTAGGGGCAAATGGACTCCTACATACGAAGGACCGTTTGTAATCAAAAACATATCCTCTGGTGGCGTAATGATTTTTTATGCATAAGAGACCCGCTAGGTTGACACACCTAGGAAAAACAAGGGCATCCCGGCGAACCAAAAGGTTTGGGAAAAAATTAGGGATAAAAGAAAAAAATATGTACACTCGGCAAGCTGAAAACCCGAAAGGACGGCTTGGGAAAAAAAGGGTATCCTGGTGGACTGAAAACCCGAAAGGGCGGTCGAGGAAAAATTTATGGAATTAAAGCGTGTGACTATGTCCCGTTGGATCACCTTACAGACAACCTGCAAACTCAGAGGTGCTGATCAATTCAATCAACTTCGGACAAGGCAATAAATAGACAAGATGCTCAGAGATACGAAGGCTATAGAAAAATGGGAACCCCATGGGATTATTGCACATAGGTATCTTTTCTTTGTATCAAAATTTTCATTTTTTACAACGGTATTCTCTTACTAGAATGTTTGTCTCATTGTACAAAAATACTTACTCAATGTCAATACAAAGATATCCCTTTGAAAGTGCAAAAACTATCTGTTTTTTCTTTACGCTTGTGTTTTGTTTACAAAAAAAACGTCCAATGATTCATTGTTGAACATATACATTTGAACATAATTATTGTTTACAAATAAATAAAATAAAAGACAATCGTTGATGGCTTTAAGAGATAGGGAAATCTCTCTAAGTTTATCTCCATAAAACCCCCCGCAGTATGCAATTTAATCCCCAGCGGAACAAAGTTCCCAGCTCTCAATCCCCAGTAGAAGTCACCAAATTTCTCCGGATTCCTCAACAGAATTTTACAAATGGTACAAGGCGTTTCCCTTACATAAAATTTATTCCTCTAAGTGGGAAATTCATCAACGTTTCAACTTCGCAACATGAATACTTACACCCCATATCTTCAGCAATAGTCAGGAATTTATTTTCCCAACTCCAACAATCAGTGCAGCAAATTAGTTCACATACGCATACATCGCATCCATATATCATAAACATTGATAACAGAAATGCATCATACCATGCATTTCATACAACATGAATTTTCATTTTAGCTAACATTTTCCCTTTTTAAGATAAGGTTAATAGCTACCATTAACAATGTTCAAAGATTTGCAGATACATTTCAGATACGCTCCAGACACGGACACCATTCTGACACTTATTCAACCTTCAGATACAGTTCAGATACGCTCCAGATACGGATGCCATCCTGATACTCATTCAGATTTAGCTTTCAGATACAGTTCAGATACGCTCCAGATACAGATGCCATCCTGATACTCATTCAGATTTAGCTTTCAGATACAGTTCAGATACGCTCCAGATACGGATGTCATCCTGATACTCATTCAGATTCAGCTTTCAGATACAGTTCGGATACGCTCCAGATACAGATGCCATCATGATACTCATTCATATTTAGCTTTCAGATACAGTTCAGATACGCTCCAGATACGGATGCCATCCTGATACTCATTCCTTCAGCTTACCAATTACAATTCAGCAATCACTTTTGGATGGTGTCTACAAGCCCATCTCCAACAAATTTCAATTATCTCTCCAAATGGCATCTTTAATCCCATTGCCTCTACCATCACATCAGCAAGTACAAATTTATGGGCACTCTAGTGTCCAGTCATCTTCCACCTTTAAGTCACGAATGGCAAAACTAGCCAATCTAATTCTCCAGGTTTAAGAGAATTGAACAGGGGCAGTTGTTGTACCCCAAAATTTTCACTCTCACTTATCAAGAATTTTCTCACAAAGATCTCCTTGACTCAAGACTGCATTAGGGTTTGATCAGCTCAAGACACCTCCTTAAGCACTAATGACCAAAATTAGGGTTTGAGTTTCCACACGGATTTTTGGACTTCTATGCCCCATATGATTTTCATGGATCATTATGGACCCCCAAAATTACTCATGTCAAGTTTCGAGCTTTGGATCCCATTTTTGCTCAGTCAATTGAGCAGTTGACCTAAAAAATCAACTGTACTGGAAAAAGTCAATTGTATACTGAAAAGTCAAACTTAGACTTTTTTGGTCAAAATCAAGTGTCAAAGATCACAATTCATCAAAACATGTTAAAATATGAAACTTGTTCATCAAGAAATCAAAAAGTCAAGATTTCATTTTTGAAAGTCAAAATTTTCAAACTTAGAAAATTTTCTAAGTGTTGAAAACTTCATATTTTTTTCATAACTTTGAGCCAATTTTTCACCATGATGTAAGAAGATTCAAGGAAAACTTCCAACATGAAAGTCGTATATCTCAATGAGATATAAAACTTTGTAGGGCAGGAAATTTTCTAGAAATGGTTGGATTTTGAGTTATAAATTCATGAAGTCATGGAATTTTTGAATAAACACTTAGAGAAATTTTCAACAGTTTTGGTCAGGATTTTATCCCAACTTCTTGGCATTTTTTCACATAGTTACAAGATGATTTTGTCAAATTGGCCAACATGAAAGTTATAGAGGGTGTTTCAAGCTTTCCAAAACATCCAAGAGCATGAATTTATCATATTTGAGCTAGGAGATACAAGGATCTGAAGTTGGACATTCATTCTTGATTTACAAGGCAGATTTGTGATGAATAAGGAACAAAAATCTTATCCATGCCGCATAATCTTAACTTTGCAGGCCTCTTGACTTGAAAATCTATCCATAATCAGATGTTTACACAATTGATTGAACCATTATCCAAGTGGTTCAAGTATTGTCCATTGCATCTTTCCATTTTTGGCACAAAGGCACCATTGTCATTCTTGCAAAGTTCACTTTAATCATAAAGTCAATATCTTGAGCCTCTAACTTGTTATTATAATCACACTCAACTTATACAACTCAGAACAAACATGTTTAAAGTGATCAACCACTTTAGATAGCTTGGTACAAGCATTGGAAACATGTTCTTCATGCTTGCTTCAAAAACAAGCAAGATAACCATAACATGTGATTCAAAATCTGAGTTGTTTGAAGTCTCAAACCTTCTCTATAAATAGAGAGGCCAATTTCAAGCGAAAATGTCATAAAAAAAGAAGGGGAAACTAACACTCAAAATAATTCTTGTTGTCAAAAACCAGAATTGTCCACAAAACCTCCATTTTTGAGCTTTGAAGTCCAAATCTTTGAATCTCATACCTTGAAAGTTTTCTCCAAACAAACCATCCCAACACTCCACATACATCATATAGAATTTGTTCAAACACAAAAACAACTTCTGTAACATCACTATCATCACTTCCCAAGCTCAACAACAGCCCATACAACAGCTCGAACTCAAAGCACAAATTTCAGTTTCAAGGTAAGTTTTCTTGACTTTGAACTCTTCATACAAGCATCATTAATGGTTCATTTATGAAGATAAAATGTAGATATAATTGCCTTGAAGCTAACCATATGCTTGCTTTTCATTTTCACTAACCATGTGTTGAGAACTAACTTTTACATGTAGCAGAACAGTGATAAAAGCAAAAAACAGCAGTTATGCGTCGACACGAAATGCTATGAGTTGACACATATTATGTCCAAAACAAGTTATGAGCCGATGCAAGCTATTATGCATTGATACGAAATGTTGCATGAGTCTATACGAAATGTGAATGCATCGACTCATACTGAGTTAATTTTCATTTTTCAGCAGCAAGGAAGATTTTGTATCAATACATAATGGCATGCATCAATACATAAATTGTTTTCGTATCAATACATAATGGCATGGGTCAATACATAAATTGTTTTCGTATCAATACATAATGGCATGCGTCAATACATAAATTGTTTTCGTATCAATACATAATGACACGCGTCAATACATAAAATTTCCGTATCAATACATAAGTATATGTGTCAATACATAAATTTTTTTTCAAAAAAACAATTTTCTTATTTATTTATTTTTGTATATTATTTATTCATTCAATATGGTTGTAATAGTAAATTAGGATTTATTTGCTTTCATCCCCCCATTTGTAAATTTGTATCCCCATCCCCCAAATGATGTAATAGCGTAGGATTTTAATTTCCGCAACTTACCGCTTTAATATAATTGTTAGTAATTAGGGTGTGTATGGCAAGATAAAATCAACAAGTAGAAAACCCTAATACAAGACAAAACAAGCATGAAAATTAATACACTTGCACACAAGCACCCCTAGGGTAAAATCCACTTGGTTGCCTTATAAATGGCCATATTACACATGTGAGGTATCTTAGCAAAAATACAAGATCATAGTCCCTCGATGACGCTATCTAAGTTGCCTTTCAAAATGATCTTATTCCCTAAAAAAGAATGCTAAGATACCTTGCAACATTGCTAATCATGGTTATACGATGGCCCACGCATGTCCCGTTTACATCCAAAGACAGGGTTACTTACCAAATCAATGGTAAAACAACAATGTCAAAGGAAAAGAAAATGAACAAGAAAGACTTTTGAGTAGGTAGAATGCTCCTAGTTACTTGCTCAATTTCAAACAAACATCCTTTCTATTTTTAAAACAATCACATACACTTTCAAACTTCTTACAAACTTGAAAATATCTTCAAAAGATCAACATCTTTGTATACATTCTTACAAACGAGAATCATTACAAAGATTGCCTAAACAATAGCCTCTTTACAAAATACTTTCAAAAACAACAAAGCACAATTTCAAACAAAAGCAAGTGATCTAGCGAGTAACTAAGAGCCCATGGAAAACCATGGATAAAAAGGGTGCTAATACCTTCCCTTTTCATAATTTACCCCTCGAACTCAAGAAACAATCTCAAAGGTCTTTCCTGTGCTTTTTCACCTTTCCTTTTGGATAAAAGAAAAGTCGATGGTGATTCTTGCTAACCGCAACATTTGTGATTAAACGCAAAACCTTCAAGTCAGTTCTCCCACCGTATCACAATCATGTATCTGACCGTTTTTGAAAATTCAATGGGGGGTGTGCTAGGGCAGGATGACGAGTCTGGCCGAAAAGAGCACGCTATTTATTACTTGAGCAAAAATTTTACCAACTGTGAAACAAGATATTCACTGCTCGAGAAAACTTGTTGCACTCTGGCATGGGCTGCTCTCTGGATAAGACAGTATATGCTGACCCTTACAACCTTATTGATATCTAAAATGGATCCGATAAAATACATCTTCGAGAAACCTGCCCTCTATGGGAGAATAGCGAGATGGAAAATGATCCTGACAGAATATGAGATACAGTATACTACCCAGAAAGCAATAAAGGGCAGTGTACTAGCTGATCACCTTGCTCGCCAAGCTGTGGAAGACTACCAGTCCATGAAGTTCGAATTCCCAGATGAAGACATCATGATGGTAAACAACTGTGAAGAATTCAGGCCATATGACGGACCTGAACAAGGATCCCGATGGACCCTGGTTTTTGATGGGGCATCTAACGCAATCGGCAATGGTATTGGTGTTGTACTCATATCTCCTGAAGGATGTCATACTCCTTTTACTGCAAGACTCTGCTTCAATTGTACAAACAACAAGGTGGAATACGAAGCGTGCATTTTTGGTCTCAAAGCCGCCATAGACTTGGGGATCAAATCATTGAATGTATTCGGAGATTCAGCTTTGGTCATCATCCAGATCAAAGGAGAGTGGGACACTAAATACCCTAACATTATCCCCTACAAAGAACATGTGTTGACATTGCTCCCATATTTTGAGAAGATTACCTTCGAGCATTTCCCGCGAGAAGAAAATCAGCTAGCAGACACACTAGCCACAATGTCATCCATGTTTAAACTTAAATGGGATAACGAGGCTCCCCAGATCACCATTGAACGAATGGATGAACCAGCTCACTATCACGAGATTAATACTGAAGAAGTAGTGGACCAGCCTTGGTTTCACGGAGTCAAGAGGTATCTCGAGGCTCAAGAATATCCAGAAGGAGCTTCAGCCAATGATAAGAAGTTCTTAAGGATATTTTCTGCTAATTTCTTCCTTGGTAATGGCATTCTCTACAAACGCAACCACGACTATGTACTACTTTGGTGCGTAGATAAGGTTGAAGCGGAAAAGATCATGGCTGAGTTACATGAGGGCACTTTTGGCACCCATTCCAATGGGCATACGATGGCAAAGAAAATCCTACGGGAAGGCTATTACTGGTCTACAATGGAAGCAGATTGCTATCAACATTCTCGAACCTGCCTTAAGTGTTAGATATATGTTGACAAGGTACACATACCTCTGGTTCCTCTAAATGTCTTGTTGGCTCCTTGGCCCTTTGCTATGTGGGGGATTGATAAGATTGGGCAAATCAAACCAACAGCCTCCAATGGACATCGCTTCATCTTGGTGGCCATTGACTATTTTACAAAATGGGTTGAGGCAGCCTCTTTCGCTTCCGTCACCAAGAATGTTGTCGCCCGGTTCATCAAGCAGAATCTCATCTACCAGTACGGTATCCCGGAGAGGATTATCACAGATAATGGTACGAATCTAAACAATACTATGATCACCTCCCTGTGTGAACAATTCAAGATCCATTATCACAATTCTTCCCCTTACCGGTCAAAGATGAATGGTGATGTCGAAGCCGCAAATAAGAACATTAAAAAGATTATACAGAAAATGACAGTCACATACAATGACTGGCATGATATGTTACCATTCGCTCTCCACATGTATCATACCACAGCACGCACATCAACAGGGGCAACACCCTACTCTCTGGTACATGGCATGGAGGCTGTCTTGCCTATTGAGGTCCAGACACTACAAGAAAATTGGCAGATTGCGACAGGTATTTTTGTAGATCACGACGGTTAAAATCGTCGCAATTTGCTTTCCACGACGGTTGCTTTACCGTCGCAGAAGTGTGTGTCCCCAACCTATTTCGCGACGGTTACAAAAACTGTCGTTCAAGTTTACGACGGGTTGATACCGTCGTGACTATCTTTTGAGTTTCTTTTAATTATTGATGGCGACGGTTCGATACTGTCGTGAATATCTTTTGAAATTGATTAAATTGTTTATGGCGACGGTTCGATACCGTCATGACTTTTGTTGATTACGACGGTTCGGTACTGTCGCCATGACTTTTGTTTATGTCTTGATTTTTTTTTATTTTTCTATTATATATATTTTTTATTTAAATTATTATCTATGTAAAAAATTTTAAATATAGTTTTTTTTTGTGTTATTTTTTTCTTTAAATTATTTCTTCTTTAATATATTTATTTATAGTATTATTTTTTGTTTTATTTTCTATCACTTTGTAATATAGTAAAAATAATTTCAATAAAAAATATTTAACATCAAATAAGCATTATAATATCCAAAAAAATGTGTGTTCCATAATCATGTAAAATGTGAGTTCCATAATCATGTCAAGTAGTACAAAAAACCCAAAATATATCAATTTCTAATTTTATAATAATAAGTATCATTATGCCAAAAATACATGAGAAAGTTCACAATCTAATTATCTCGATCATAGCAAAGTCTAATTTGTCCCCCCTGAAGTTCCATTATCTCCAATACGGTAGCTAGACTCAGATGAACGTCTACCATCAGCGGGTGATTCCAATCCCTAAAAAAAGGTATTAAAATAATTATCGTTAAAATAATACTCATAAAATAGAATTAGAACAATAACAAAGTTAGGTAATAGAACTATTCAAGGAAGATTGCTCAAACTTCATGAAGAAGCTACCACATAAAATAGATTAAACCAATTACTACTATATCATGTATCAGAAGAAAAGAAAATAACAAGAAAGCTAGTTCTTTGTATTGAGGCCATATTCCCAATTATTAACTGTTCCTACTAATGTTATTTATTCACAAACTTCATCATATTTCAAACCATAGAGAAGTGTTCCTACTAATGTTATTTATTAAACATATAAACAAAACATGTACCATAGGAAGAGAAAGACTGGTAAGATACGTTCAAAATGATCTATATCAGATGACACTCTTAGAAGGAATAATTGCAACAAAGAAACAAATAATGAAATTATCAAATCAGAATTAACTTACATTGCAGACAAAACATATAGCGGCAGTTGTTTCCAAACTATTAAACAGATTTATCAGCATCTCTTTTGGAAGCCTTTTTTCCATTTCAACATAATCTTTTCCAACAGGATCAGAATTGTATTCTTTAACAAGAAGTGGGTGATCACAAGCCTGACGGAGACGTAAAAGCATCAAAACAGTATTTGCATAGTTTTGATTCACTGTACGACAGCAACATATGCCTGCAAATTACAAGCATTACTTTTCAAAATTACAAACTGAGAACATCCATCAGTGTAGAAATATCAGATGAACAAAATCATATAATTCGTAATTGACATGCCCACTGTCAAAATAAATTTCTAGACACTAATTTAAAAAAGAAAAGACAAACAGTATCATTACAGTATGTCCAAGTTAATATAAGAAATTTGAAAAGAAATAAACTTTAAATTGAGAACGTGAATCAGCTTCCAACTTTTTGTAGTATACCAAACTCCAAAATATTTAAAAGATCCTATGTTGTGTTTGTCCCTTACTTTTTACTGAAATTCTTTCACAAGTACATATAAAATTCTATTACCATTTACATTTTATTAAAATGACACAATTTTATTTTGTGTTGCATTTGTTTTAAAAAGGCTAGTGATACAGTTTAACATTTAGCTCTTAAGTTATAATCATTACCCATCAATTTATGTTGCACATGACTATTAAAATTTATAACTTAACATCCCACTGCAATGGTAAATGAAATGAATTATGAATACCTCAGAACCTTCTTTTATGCATTCATCATACTGCCTTGTCTTCAAGTAGCAGGCCATCAAGTTAAGTGAGCATGCCAAAAGAAGTTTTCTACTTTGAAAAGATGGAATCTCTTTGATGTTTTCCTTGGCCTAAAATGTAAAAATTAAAACAAGGTGATATAGACTTATAGTGATAATTTCCTATAGTCTCAAAATAGAGATAAACAACAATGAAAGGTGTGGAGGAGACAGTTAAGCAATCTGAAAAGTCAACCTACCAACTTATACTTCTGCAAAACATCATCGAACTTTCCTTAAAATCCATACAAAATTAAAAAGCATCAACAAAATTTTATAACAATATTACCCGAGCAACATCCAAAGTGTCAAAACAACCAAAATCTTCATTGTAACAACATTTTGCCCATTCATCGATCAACCATCACAACTCACAACCGGAAGTTTGTAATCTTCGACAACACTACACTTGTTCATATGCAAAGTACTTCATCTTCCAACAATAAGAGGATTTTTGTTCTTGTAAATGTAATAGCTCATACACAATTTCTCTAAAGTTGCAACAGAATGTTGCATAGGATTTAGCTTTATATCCATCATCATTCTCTGCCATAATAACAACAAAACATTAAACAGCCTCCTAACAGCAACATTTTCACTTTACAATGTTAATATATCTTCAATTGAAATTAACATGACAACAGATCAATCCTGAAAATCAGCTCCATATTTCTCAACTAGCCGACTAATATAAAGACGCTGAATCAAAGTCAAAGGTTGAGGAAGTGCACTTTTATAAAATTCCAAGTGCCGATTAGATAGTAGCATCCAATATTTACATATGCCACAAATACTTGCCATCACATGATGCAATTAATCTTCAAAAGTTAATCTACTTCCGGGTTCACGAACTCATTCACTCCAAACTTCTTAGCTGTGAACAAGATTGATTATTACTAAAGTTAGTCCTTGAATTTATGTTGTTGACGAAAATCTTAAATCATTAGATGGAACACAGAAAGTGTTGTACCTAATTCAAATCGGCTGGAAACTAAATCAACTCCAATGATTCTTGATGCACCAGAGATCCTTGCACCTTCAGCAGCCTACATTATGGTTAAAAAAGAAGATCAAAAATTAATATTGTCTCATTTCATTTCCAATCATAGCTGCAATGCAACACACACATGCAGACAAAGATATAAGAGTAATAACATACAGCAAGGCCAACAACTCCAAGCCCAAAGATAGCAACTGAAGAACCTGGCTTTGGTTTTGCAACATTCACAGTAGCACCAAGACCTATAAGCATCAATGCAAATTGAATTAGGAAATCACAGACCAAGCCTGGTAATATATAAATATCTGAAGCTAGGGATCTTGTATATATATACCTGTGCATATTCCACAACTGAGAATACAAACTTTGTCAAGTGGTGCTTCAGGATTGATCTTTGCAACACATCCAGCATGAACCACTGTGTACTCACTGAATGTAGAGGTGCCCACGAAATGGTTTATGGGCTCTCCATTGATAGAGAATCTAGACTTGTTATCATTGAGCATGACACCTCTGTCAGTGTTGATCCTAAGAAGATCACACATGTTGCTCTCCTCTGACTTACAATGTGGACATTCACCACACTCCCCTCTGAATACAGGCAGGGCTTTATCCCCTGGTTTCAGATGAGTCACACCTTCACCTACGCTCTCCACGATCCTGATAAACATCATTCATTCACATTACATACTAAATTACTGATACACTAAATAATCAAGACATTTTATCAGAAGAGAAGCATATACCCTCCAGCTTCATGACCAAAAATACGAGGAAACAATGGAGTCTGACCCTGAAACAGTGGCAAAAAAGAGAAAACCATGTTAAGCTATTGCGATTCATAACAACATACAGAAACAAAACACACTATTTTCTTAACTGTACGACCAACTTCAGAACCATCAGATTCATCCAGCTGCAGCTGATTGTGTTCGACCACAGTGTTATCCCATTGCTTTTTGTAGTGATTGTCCATGTAGAAGTTTCTTAGCATCTCGGCGGAAATATCATTGAACACAGTCATACTCCAATATTTCAGGGGACCATTCTGCAACATCCAAGGACAACAAGTTCTTCAGCGGGTGTCTAGTTAAAGTATTAGTTTTTCATGTCTTAGATAGTTGAAAAGAAGCAGGAAAGGTATGAGCGATAGTGAGTGGAGAGTTTAACCTTAGGTTTGGTGGATTTAGCTTTGTAGCATAGATGATGATTTGTTTTATCTATGACATCCTACCATTTATGGTTCTGATTTAGAATTTCATCCATTAAAAACTTCAAATCAGCATCAGTGACAGTGTTTGAGGTTCTGCAATTGTAAACCCTAAAAGCCCCAATTTCAGTAAAGCGTATGAAATTGAACGAAAATAAAATGAATAAAGTAGAGTAGTAGACCTTGGGTTTAAATTGCTAGAATCGGAGATCAAAGAGGACGCCAACAGGGATCTGCTCTTACGGTTCAGAAGAAACAATAAAGTAACAACAACAACAAGAAGAAGAAGAATAGCGCAGCCACCATAGAAGTTGCTCAAATTTAAAGGGAAGCCATCGAAGCTTCTTAAGGTTCTCATCGAATTGATGTGGTTGAAGTTTGTACAGAGAAAAAGCAAAAGTATGAAGAAATTTGGAGAAAGATACGTGAACAATAAATAAAAAGAGAAATAGACGAAGCGGGGTAAAGGATTTAGGGGGACGACGGGTGTGGTTACCGTCGTGCCCTTTCATAACTTTTGCATGTTTTTTAAAGGTTTAGGGGGGCGACGGTTGTTTTACTGTCGTGATGTCTATTTTAGGACGGTTTCTTAACCGTCGCAACATTCATTTTAGGGCGGTTTAATGAAAAATTGTCGCGATATTTAATATTTTTTAAATATGTAAGGACGGTAGGTGTATACCGTCGTGACATGGGTCCCTATATTAGAATTACGACGGTTATTAAGTAACTGTCGCAATTTTTGTGTCGTAAAATCCTAATTTTCTTGTAGTGAGATCCCCTCTCTGAGAATCATGAAGGATGCAGGGCTGAACGAAGACGATTGGATCCAGACTCGACTTGATCAACTAAACTTGATTGATGAGAAAAGGCTTACTGCTGTCTGCCATGGTCAAATGTATCAAAAACGAATGATCAAGGCTTTCAACAAAAAGGTCAGACGCCAAGTGTATCAAGTCGGGGATTTGGTGATCAAACGTATTATACTGCCGCAAGGTGATCCCAGGGGCAAATGGACTCCTACATACGAAGGACCATTTGTAATCAAAAGCATATTCTCTGGTGGAGCAATGATCTTAACCACCATGGATGGCGACGACCTGCCGCATCCTGTGAATGCAGACATAGTCAAAAGATACTACGCATAAGAGACCCGCTAGGTTGACACACCTAGGCAAAACAAGGGCATCCCGGTGAACCAAAGAGGTTCGGGCAAAAATTAGGGATAAAACGAAAAAAATATGTACATCCGACAAGTTGAAAACCCGAAAGGACGGCTTGGGCAAAAAAGGGTTTCCCGGTGGACTGAAAACCCGAAAGGGCGGTCCAGGCAAAAGTTAGGGAATTAAAGCGTATGACTATGTCCCGTTGGATCACTTTACGGACAACCTTTGGCTTCAACTAACAAACTCATAGGTTCTGATCAATTCAATCATCTTCGGAGGAGGAAACAAATAGGCAAGATGCTCAGAGATACGAAGGCTATAGTAGAATGGGAACCCCATGGGATTATTGCACATAGCTATCTTTTCTTTGTATCAAAATTTTCATTTTTACAATAGCATTCTCTTACTAGAATGTTTGTCTCATTGTACAAAAATACTTACTCAAAGTCAATACAAAGATATCCCTTTGAAAGTGCAAAACTATCTGTTTTTCTTGACTCTTGTCTTTTGTTTACAAAAAATGTCCAATGATTTATTTTTGAACATATGCATTTGAACATAATTATTGTTTACAAAATGAACAAAATAAAAAGACAATCACTGATGGCTTTAAGATGTATGGAAATATCTCTAAGTTATTTCCATAAAATCCCCCGCAGTATGCAGTTTAATCCCCAGCGGAACAAAGCTTCCAGTTATCAATCCCCATTAGAAGTTATCGAATTTCTCAGGGTCCTCTAAACAGGATTTTACAAGCAGTACATGACATTTTCCTTACAACAGAGTTTATTTCTCTAAGCGGAAATTCGTCAACACTTCAACTTTACAACATGAAGACTTACACTCCATATCCTCAACAGTAGTCAGGGATTTATTTTCCCCAATCCAACAGCAGCACGGCAGTTTGGCTCATATACGCATACATCACATCCATATATCATAAACATTGATAACACGAATACATTACACTATTCATTTCATACAACATGACATTGCATATTAGCTAACATTTTACCCTTTTCAGGATAAGTTTAATTAACAGCTACCTCTAACAATGTTCAGAGGTTTCTCAGATACAGTTCAGATACGCTTCAGATATGGATGCCATCCTGATACTCATTCAAATTCAACTCTCAGATACAGTTCAGATACGCTCTAGACACGGATGCCAACCTGATACTCATTCAGATTCAACTCTCAGATACAGTTCATATACACTCCAGACACGAATACCATCCTGATACTCATTCAGATTCAACTCTCAGATACAATTCAGATATGCTCCAGACACGGATTCCATTCTGATACTCATTCAGATTCTTTTTCAGATACAGTTCAGATACGCTCCAGACACGGATGCCATTCTGATACTCATTCAGATTCAACTCTCAGATACAGTTTAGATACACTCCAGATACATATGCCATTCTGATACTCATTCAGATTCTAACTCTCAGATACAATTCAGATACACTCCAGACACGGACTCCATTCTGATACTCATTCAGATTCCAACTCTCAGATACAGTTCAGATACGCTCCAGACACAGACGCCATTCTGATACTCATTCAGATTCTCTTTTAGATTCAGTTCAGCAATCATTTTTGGATGGCATCTACAAGACCATCTCCAACAAACTTTCCATCATCTCTCCAAATGGCATCTTTAAGCCCATTCCCTCAACCATCACATCATCGAGTGCAAATTTTTGGGCACTCTAGTGTCCAATCATCTTGCACCTTCGAGTCACGAATGGAAAAACTCGCCAATCTAACTCTTCAGGCTTAAGAAGATTGAATAGGGGCAGTTGTTGTACCCTAAAATTTTCCCTCTCACTTATCAATAATTTTCTCACAAGATCTCCTTTGACTCAAGATTGCATTAGGGTTTGATCAGCTCAAGACACCTCTTTAAGCACTG
This sequence comes from Vicia faba, assembly GCA_948472305.1. Classification (NCBI taxonomy): domain Eukaryota; kingdom Viridiplantae; phylum Streptophyta; class Magnoliopsida; order Fabales; family Fabaceae; genus Vicia; species Vicia faba. Next base: position 278,335,617 of record OX451736.1, read on the forward strand.
ATGACCAAAATTAGGGTTTGATATTGCACAAGGATATTTGGATTTCCAATGCCCCATATGTTTTTCATGGATCATTATGGACCCCCAAGATCACTCATATCAAGTTTCAAGCTCTGAATCACACTTTTGCTCAGTCAATTGAGCAGTTGACTTAAAAATCAATTGTATTGGAGAAAAAGTCAACAATGGTCAATTTGCAGTCAAACCTCATAATTTTTTATTCACGTCAACATTTTAAACTCATATGTATCATTTGATCAAGTTTGGACCATAATTCCTCAAGAAATTTGATCAAATCTCCAAAAGAGCAAAATGGTCAAAATTAGGGTTTTGACTAAGAAATGGCAATTTCTGATTTTTTTTTACCAAGAAAATGATCAATTGGTTTAAGGCATAATCTCAAGAGTCCAATTGCATTATTTTTGACCTAATGACATGGCTCAAAACATTGCTCAAGTTCAAAGGATTGACAGATGAATTTTCAGTCAACTGATCAAAAGTCAAGTGTACACTGAAAAGTCAAACTTTGACTTTTTGGTCAAAATCCAATGTCAAAGATCAAAATTCATCAAAACATGTCAAAATATGAAACTTATTCATCTAGAAATCAAAAGTCAAGATTTCATTTTGAAAAGTCAAAATTTCTAAACTTAGAAATTTTTCTAAGTGTTGGAAATTTCTTATTTTTTCATAACTTTGAGAAAAAATTTCACCATGATGCAAGCTGATTCAAGAGAAACTTACAACATGAAAGTTGTAGATATACATGAAATCTACAAATTTTCTTCACACAACTTCTTCTAAAAGTTCTTGGATCTCAAGTTATAATTTTAAGAACATGTGGTCATGAAACAAAACACTTAGTGAAATTTTGCCCTAATTTGGTCACGATTTTAACCCAACTTCATGGCACTTTTTCATATAGTTCCAAAGGCAATATTCAAAGTCAATTCAAAGATGGATTGTAGAGAACATTTCAAGCTTTCCAAAATGTCCAAGAACTCCTTGAGATCATTTTTGAATAGGGAGAATCGAAGAGATGAAGTTAGGGTTTGTCACTTAATTTACAAGGCATTTTGTGATGAACCAAATTCAAAATTCAAACCATGTTGCATAAACTCTACTTTGCAGGCCTCAAACTTGTTAGGCACTCCATAATTAATTGTTTACACAGCTTTTAGAGGTCTCACTTCAAGCATTCAATGCATGGACATGCTTTATATCCATTTTTGGAAGAAAGGTTACATTGCCATTTTGATAAAGTGCTTTTTTGCACAAAACTTGTTCTTGAGCCTTGCACTTGTGCTCTTCTGATCACACAAGTCCTATAACTCATGAGAAATGGTTTAAACACTTGCAATCACCCAGCCCATGCTTGTACCTCCTCTTGAAACTTGTTTCCCACTTTTCTTCAAAGTCAAGTAACCTAGCCAAAAGCTAGAAACTTGTACTTCTGATTGGCCACAACTCTCAAACACTTTTGTTTATACATACACAAAACTTGGACCACAAAGACATGAATGCTCATGCCCTGAAAAGACCTAGAACTCAGAATCACATTCCATACCTCCATTTTCACACAAACTGATCAAAAACTTGAAACTCATAATCTACTCGTGCATTTCTTGGCCTTTTAGTTCCTAAAGCTTCTAAACATCATATAGGAACGACCCCACACCCTGTTATAGAACTGTAACACCATTAACATCATCCTCCATTTTCAAAAACAGAGCTCAGCACATTGACTTCTCCAGACCATTTCAGCCATCCATTGCGCAAGCTAATCATTGCATTAGCTTCCTGGGACCTCAAGGAAGCTAACCTGATCATCACCATCACTTGAAACAAGCTCAAACTTAAAACACGATTTCCAGTTTTGAGGTAAGTTTTCTTAACTTCGAACTCTTTATACAAGCATCATTAATGATTTATTTATGAACAAAACATGTTAATATCATTGCCCTAAAGCTAACCATGTTCATAGTTTCCATTAATTTTGCTTGAGCTTAGAGAATTTTAGGATTGAAGTTTCTGGGATTTTTAGGGTTCAGATTAAGGCCAATAAAATTCATGTTTATCTTTGATCTATAGTTTTAATGTTTTACATTTTTGAAACTGTGAGGAAATTTGCTACAAGTTTCATGTTTACAGTTTTCATTTTTGATGAGAAATGAGCAACTTACAGTTGGTCTGACTGGAGGTTGAAGATGAAGTCATCAGTGCGTGTTTTGTTTTCATATATTTATTGTTTTGCTTATGTTAACGGATGTATAGCCACCCCAGTGGTAGAAGCGCGCGCCTGTAACCTTTGGGACCTGGGTTCGAGCCCCAGTGGTACCATTTTGTGTTTTTTTACATGTTTTGCATTTTCTGACTTTTTTGCAGGGCGTTGGGCCTCTTTGGGCTTGTTTTTATTTTTTTGTTTTTGCTAGATAACCCCCTGTTTCATGTTTGCACCCCTGGCCCAGTTTATTTTATTTTCTTATTTTTGTTTCATTTATTTTCTTAAATATTTTTCCTAATACTAAAAAATCATAAAGAATACAAAAATAGTAGATTTATATTTTAACTTAGTTTATTTTATTTTTCTCACAAAAAATATTTTATTTAACTATACTTTATTTATTTTTACTAACTAGTCTTGTAAATTTAATTTAAAACTAGGTTATTATTTATTTTCTTTTGCACTAATTAAAATATATTTATTTTAATATAAAAAAGGCCAAAAATATTTTACAACACCATATATTATTTTCAAGACAAAAATACAAAAATACTTTTCTTGAAACTTAATTTCTTTTTAATCAATTAATAGACTTGGGGTTTTATTTAAAAAAAATTCTTATTAAATTAGGTTTACTTTTATTATTTTAATTAATTATTTTCTTTTAATTAATTAGGTTAAACAAAAAAACCCTTTTCTCATAAAAATCCAAAGATATCTATTTTTTTAACATTAGCATTTTTTATACATTTATTCATTTTGTACATTATTTATTTTAATTCCTTGTACATTTATACCAATTCAATATGGTTGTAATAGGTTAAATAGGTTTATATTATTGCAATCCCCATTTACAAATTGTACACCCCCTCCCCAAATTTTGTAATAGCGTAGTAACTTTAAATTCCACAATTTATCGCTTTATATATAACATGTTAGTAATTAGGGTTTGTATGGAAAGACTAAAACCAATACTTAGAAAACCCTAATTCGAGACAAAACCAAGCATGAAAACAATACACTTGCACACAAGCACCCCTAGGGTTATTTCACTTGGTTTCCTTATACAAAATGGCCATATTATGCATGTAGGGTATCTTAGCAAAAAAATAAGCAAATACAAGATCATAATCCCTCGATGACGCTATCTAAGTTTCCTTTCAAATGATCTTATCCCCTAAAAGAAAATACTAAGATACCTTGCAATATTGCTAATCATGGTTATACAATGATCCACGTCCGTCCCGTTTACATCCAAAGATAGGGTTGTTTACCAAATCAATGGTAAGACAACAATGTCAAAGGAAAAGAAAATGAACAAGAAAGACTTTTGAGTAGGTAGAATGCTCCTAATTACTTGCTCAATTTCAAAAAAAACATCCTTGCTATTTTCAAAACAAACACCTACACTTTCAAAACATCTTACAAACTTGAAAACATTTTCAAAAAGATCAAACACTTTGTATACATTCTTACGAATGAGAATCATTACAAAGTTTGCCTAAACAATGGCCTCGTTACAAAATACTTTCAAAAACCACACAAAGCATAATTTCAAACAAAAGCAAGTGATCTAGCACATAACTAAGATCCCATGGAAAATCATGGATGAAAAGGGTGCTAATACCTTCCCTTTTCATAATCTACCCCCCGAACTACAGAAATAAATCTCAAAGGTCTTTCCTGTGCTTTTTCACCTTTCCCTTTGGTTAAAAGAAAAGTCGGTGGCAACTCTTGCTAACCGCAACATTTGCGATCAAACGCAAAACCTTCAAGTCAGTTCTCCCACTGTATTACAATATCATTGTCCTGAAGCTAACCATATCCTTAGATTTCATTATTATTGCATGAGTAGTTAGAATTTTAAATCTGAACCTCTGAAAATAATTAGGTCAGAATTTGGTACTTTCAAAAATTCTCATTCATCTTTAATTTATAGTTTATGATATTTATATGGTTGGATTCGTACGGAAAAATGGAGCAACTTTCATGTTTGCATTTTCCATTTTTGTTAAGAAATGGTGAAGTTACATGTGGTCTGGCTGGAGGTTGAAGATGAAGTGTGTTCAGGACTTGTTTTATATTATATATTTATCATTTCAGTTATATTAACGGATGTATAGCCACCCAAGTGGTAAGGCAGTACGCTGGTAATCAATGGGTCATGGGTTCGAACCTCAGTGCGCTTCCTTTTGCTTTTTTTCACATTTCCTTACACTTTATTTGACTCTTGCAGCGCCTGGGACTCCAAGTGTTTGGGCTTAACTTTTTTGCTATTTTTGACCCCCTGCCTTGTTGTTTACACCCCTGGCCCATTTAATTTTTCTTTGTTATTTTATTTCCTTTCTTTTTTTTATTTCATTTTCATTTTATATTTTATTTATTATTAATATTATATTAATATCATTATTATTATTATTATTATTATTATTATTATTATTTTCATTAATAAAAAATCCAAAACAAATATTTATATTTTATTATTTATATTTATTTAGTTTATTTTTCTTCACAAAAACAAAAGAACAAAAAAACATTTCCTTTAAATAATTTAATTTAACTTTTTTAAATACTTAGATAATTCAATTTTGATCATTATATTATTATATTTTTCTTATAAAAATAAATTTAGAATTTAGGATTTTTATTTAATTATTTTTATTTACTAATTTAATTAAATTCACAAAAAACCCTAAAAAACTTGTTTTCTTTAAATTAATTTATTTCATTAACTTAACCTTAATTTTCTTTTTTAGTTAATTATTTTATTTTAATTAATTAAGTAAAAAAAACTTTTCATGAAAACCAAACAAAAATCACATTTTCTTTTTACATTTACATTCTTGCATTTTTACTTACTCAATTTTGTATATTTATTCAAATTCAATATGGTTGTAATAATTATTTAGATTTAATTTCTTACAATTCCCCCAATTGTAAATTTGTACACCCCCTCCCCTAAATGATGTAATAGTTTAGTATTTTTATTTTCCGCAATTTAAATGATTTATATACAAATGCTAGTAATTAGGGTTTTGTATGGAAAGATTAAAACCAACCAATAGCAAACCCTAATCAAAGACAAATCAAGCATGTAAATCAATACACTTGCACACATACACCCTTAAGATAAACCCACTTTGTTGCCTTACAAAAATGGTCATATTATGCATTTGAGTTATCTTAGCAAAAACAAACAAAATACAAGATCATAGTCCCTCGATGACGCTATCAAGTTGCCTTTCAAAATAATCTTAGTCCCTAAAGAAAATGCTAAGATATCTTACAACATTGCTAATCATGGTTATACAATGACCCTTTCTCGTCCCTTTTATATCCAAAGATAGGGTTACTTACCAAATCAATGGTAAGATAGCAATGTCAAAGGAAAGAGGAAATGAACATGAAAGACTTTTGGGTAGGTAGAATGTTCCTAGTTGCTTGCTCAATTTCAAAACCAAAACATCCTTGCTATTTTCAAACAAACACCAACACTTTCAAAAACATATTTCAAACTTGAAAACATTTTCAAAAAGATCAACATTTTGTATACATTATTACGAACGAGAATCATTACAAAGTTTGCCTAAACGATGGCGTCTTTACAAAATACTTTCAAAATACCACACAAAGCACATTTTCAAACAAAAGCAAGTGATCTTGCAAGTAACTAAGAGCCCATGGAACACCATGGATGAAAAGGGTGCTAATACCTTCCTTTTTCATAATCTACCCCCCGAACTCAAGAAAACATCTCAAAGGTCTTTCCTGTGCTTTTTCACCTTTACTTTTGGATAAAAGAAAAGTCGGTGGCGACTCTTGATAAACTGTAACATTTGTGATCAAACGCAAAACAACCAAGTCAGTTCTCCCATCGTATCACATCTGGTATTTCCAGGAGTTTACCCCAACCTTTGAGGTGCCACTCTCCATAACTATTTGCAAATCTCTCCACGAAGTCACAGTAGGTTTCTTGATTTTTTTTTCATCGATAGGGTTACCATTGAGGCAACCTCTAAGGCTTGAAATGGTGTGGCTATACAGTCTTCATCAGCACTGATATACTTGTAGGATTCTATGTGACTTACAAAGATGTCCTTTTCACCATTGATTATGACCAATCTTCCTTCAATGAAGAACTTCAGTTTCTGATGTAAAGTTGAAGTGATTTCCCCTTCTACATGAATCCAAGGTCGTCCAAGTGATATAGAACATATGTGGGTCGATCTTAACAGGAAGGTCCACTTCTCCAAATACTGAAACTTGAGAACCTTCAAAAACTTTGACTATTGTAGAACTTGGTTGTTCTACCCCAAAATTTACCCTCTTTATTTTCATTATTACATACACGCATATCATTGGTTTTATGGTTATGGAATCAAAGTATATTTAGCCAACTTTGTCAGGTTACAAGTGACGTTTATTTCACCAATGGATGTTCTCAGAGTATTTTCCGTGCTGAAGATCGGTTCGTCATTTCGCAACGATTCGGGGTTCAAAGATTCATAAGTCCAACCCGGCGCATCATATTCAAGTGTTCTTTTCCCAAGATATTCTTGATAACATATTCTCAAATTCAGGTTCGGCTCGAGAGCCAGTTCTTTAAAGAAGGTCTCCGAATGTACGATTCTTTTCCAAAGAAATATGGTGAAAAAGTGTGTTGAAAGTGCAGTTTTTACGCACTAAAAAATTCATAACATGAAGATCGTGGCTCGTTTTGAACTCGTTCCGGTGGATAAAATTCCGTCTTGACGTCATATATGTTTTCATCTCTCATGAGTAGAAGCCAATTTGGATCAGAAGGTCTTCAAAAATGCGGATTTATCAAGTATTTTTGTACAGGAAATTTGTGACAAAAGTTTATTTGCGTCATATTCAGAAAATCATAACTTGGTCAATTTTCATTGTATTGAGCTGGTTCCAGTGCCAAAATTTCAAAAATTGAGTTGTCTACGTTTTTACAGGAGGTATCAAGTTCGAACGATATCCAAAAGGCCTTCTTTTTTTGCCAAGAGTGCGCATGACGCGCCGAAAATCCTGAATGCTGAATATTATTTCATCTGGGTCGAAACTTCAAAAATTCATAACTCGGTCAATTTTTATCGGATCGGGCCCATATTTTTATGCATGGTCACTAACTCAGAGAACTACAACTTTTCTTCCAAAGTTGAGACCGGGTTCTTCTCCGATCAATACCAGTTTTTTATTGAAGAACGTGTCAGAGTTGACACTGGAGTCCAAAATAAATTTGTCTGAGGCGAAACAATTCATAACTAATTCACTTGTTTATTCGATTGAGCCCATTTTCGGACAGGAGTTTATTCTAGATGTCGGTTACATTTTGTTTTCATATTTCAACTTCTTAAATTATACTCAAGTCCCTGCAATTTAGCCTGGAACGTGCCACACTCAAGTGAATAAAAATCTACACTATTGCTTGTGATTATTGGAGGTCCAATTGCACATTCAAAGTCCATATATTTGCTCTAATTTCCATTATATAATCTCATTCTTTTCACACAAACAGGATACGAAAAAAAAACTTTTATCACAACCCTGTCAAAATATCAAATTCTTTCAAGAATCCTAAAAAATCATGAAATCCTTGTTACAAACCCCCATCTCACTACAAACAAGTCATCCTTGTTACAAAACCCCATCTCACTACTTCTCCAGTAAGGATAAGGATGGTTTGATCTCCATGATCAACAGGATGTAGAAGCATTCATACATGCCATATCAGTTTTAACATTACAAAATTTCATATATTTGCTTTCTTTGTATTTCATGATATAGTAATTTATTTAATGTGTTCATGAGATTCAACGCTACAGATTTAGACATGGTCCCAAGCAGGGTTATTACAAAATGCTGAGGTCAGATCATAACAACAACCAACAACACTGTGGCGCAGTAGTAAAGGGGGTGATCAGTGAGGTTAAGCACAAACGCTGAGGCCGGATCATAACAACAACCAACGACAGTGGTAAAAGGGGTGATCAGTGAGGTTAAGGGCAAATGTTGAGGCCGGATCATAACAACAACCAACGACACTATGGCGCAGTGGTAAAGGGGGTAATCAGTGAGGTTAAGGGCGTGAGTTCAACACTCACCCCTATTGGTTTTGGTTTTCTTTCATTTTATTTATCCTTTTACCTATGTTCATTCTTTCTGTTTAAAACTTTTTTCATAAAATCTAACATTTTTAACAAACCTTCGATTTTCCATAATAAACTCGAATAATTAATTTTAGGTTTTTTTTTAATTTAATTTTAGTTTTTAAATTAATTTTTGGTTCAACACCCACCCCTGACATTTGCATTATTTGTATTTTCTAATCCTATTTTCCATTGATGTTTCTTCCTCTATCTATTTTTTGGCAAACTTAATTTTTTTTGTTAATCATTAAAAATAAGCTTTTTTTAAAACCTTTTTTTAACTTAAATTAATTAGGTTTTTAGGTTTTTTTTAATTAACCTTTTTTTCAAAATTAACCTTTTTTTTATTATTAATTAAAATTAATTAAGTTTTAGGTATTTTAATTAACTTTTTGAAAATTAACATTTTTTATTAATTAAAATTAATTAGGTTTTTTAGGATTGTTTAATTAATTATCATAAATCATTTTTTTCATAAAAAAATTACCAAAACATTTTCTTTGCTATTTTCATTTTATTTTTATTTTCCTAGATAAAGTGTATAGGGTGCGTTCAACTGTAATAGCGTAACTTTATTTTTCCCGCTTTTTTTTATCATTATCTTGTAATTGCTACCGGGATGTAATAGTTTTAGGATTTCTGTTCCGCACTCTTCACTATTATGTAACTGCCCCAAAACTCTGTAATAGCCTAGATTTACATTTTCGTCTTTACCTTCAGCTACTATATTTTATGCAATGCTTAGATTAATAGGATTGTATGGAAAGATAAAAATGAACGATAGAAAACCCTAATTGCAAGATAAACATAACTGAAAAAACACACTGTTGCACACTTGCACCCTTAGGATATATCTCACTTGGTTGCCTCAGAAAATAATGGTCATGTCCCTCGAACGTATGGATATCTTAGCAAAGACCCTCAGTTTAAAAGCCATCATAAAGATCATAGTCCCTTACAGTCCCTCGAGTTACCTACGAGAAATGATCTTGTCCCTCGATGTTGCCTAGATGATGACAGTCTCTTCGAGCGCTAAGATATCCTTACATGTTACCTTCAATGACCATAACGTCCCTTTCGATAGTCCCTCAACATCCAACGACTAGGGTTACCTACTCACTTGGTCAATTTTTATCGGATCGGACCCATATTTTTACACAAGGTCACTGACTCAGAGACCTACAACTTTTCTTTTAAAGTTGACACCGGGTTCTGCTCCGATCAATACCAGTTTTTTATTGAAGAACGTGTCAGAGTTGACACTGGAGCCCAAAATAAGTTTGTCTGAGGCGAAACTTCAAAAATTCATAACTAATTCAATGTTTATTCGATTGAGCCCATTTTCGGACAGGAGTTTTTTCTCGATGTCGGATACATTTTGTTTTCGCATTTCAACTTCAAAAATTTCACTTAAGTCTCTACGACTGAGCCTGGAACGTGACAGACTCAAGTGAATAAAAATCTGCACTATTGCTTGTGATTATTGGAGGCCCAATTGCACATTCAAAGCCCATATCTTTGCTCTAATTTCCATTATATAATCTCATTCTTTTCACACAAACAGAACACGAAAAAAACCTTTGCCACAACCCTGTCAAAATATCAAATTCTTTCAAAAACCCTAAAAATCTTGAAATCCTTGTTACAAACCCCCATCTCACTACAAACAAGTCATGATCAACAGGATGTAGAAGCATTCATACATGCCATATCGGTTTTAACATTAAAAAATTTCATATATTTTCTTTCTTTGTTTTTCATGATATAGTAATTTACTTAATGTGTTCATGAGATTCAACGCTGCAGATTTAGACATGGTCTCATGCAGGGTATTACAAAACGCTGAGGCCGGATCATAACAACAACCAACGACACCATGGCGTAGTGGTAAAGGGGGTGATCAGTGAGGTTAAGGGTAAATGATTAGGCTGGATCGTAACAACGACCAACGACACCATGGCGCAGTGGTAAAGGGGCTGATCAGTAAGGTTAAGGGCGTGAGTTCAACACTCACCCCTATTGGTTTTGGTTTTCTTTCATTTTATGTATCCTTTTACCTATGTTCATTCTTTCTGTTTAAAACCTTTTTCATAAAACCTAACATTTTTCACAAACCTTTGATTTTTCATAATAAAATCGAATAATTAATTTTAGATTTTTTTTTTAAATTTAATTTTAGATTTTAAATTAATTTTTGGTTCAACACTCACCCCTAACATTTGCATTATTTGTATTTTCTAATCCTATTTTCCATTGATGTTTCTTCCTCTATCTATTTTTTTGGCAAACTTAATTTTTTTTGTTAATCATTAAACATAAGCTTTTATTTAACCTTTTTTTAAAATAAAATTAATTAGGTTTTTAGGTTTTTTTTAATTAACCTTTTTTTCAAAATTAAACTTTTTTTATTATTAATTAAAATTAATTAAGTTTTAGGTATTTTAATTAACTTTTTTCAAAATTAACATTTTTTATTAATTAAAATTAATTAGATTTTTTAGGTTTATTTAATTAATTATCATAAATCATTTTTTTCATAAAAAAATCACCAACACATTTTCTTTGCTATTTTTATTTTCCTAGATAAAGTCTATAGGGCGCGTTCAACTGTAATAGTGTAGCTTTATTTTTCCCGCTTTTTTATCATTATCATGTAATTGCTTCCGGGATGTAATAGTTATAGGATTTTTGTTCCGCACTCTTCACTATTATGTAACTGCCCCAAAGCTCTGTAATAGCCTAGGTTTACATTTCCGCCTTTACCTTTAGCTACTATATTTTATGCCATGCTTAGATTAATAGGATTGTATGGAAAGATAAAAATGAACGATAGAAAACCCTAATTGCAAGATAAACATAACTGAAAAAACACATTGTTGCACACTTGCACCCTTAGGATATACCTCACTTGGTTGCCTCGGAAAATAATTGTCATGTCCCTCGAACGTAGGGATATCTTAGCAAAGACCCTCAGTTTAAAAGTCATCATAAAAATCATAGTCCCTTACAGTCCCTCGAGTTGCCTACGAGAAATGATCTTGTCCCTCAGTGTTGCCTATATGATGACAGTCTCTTCGAGCGCTAAGATATCCTTACATGTTGCCTTTAATGACCATAACATCCCTTTCGATAGTCCATCAACATCCAACGACTAGGGCTACCTACTCACTAATAGTAGGATAGCACTATCTAAAGGAAAGGAGGAAAAAAACGTCCTTTTTCGAGTAGGTAGACAAGTTCCTAAGTACTTGCTCAAGACTGAATTTTTTACACTTACACACTTTCAAACTTCTTTTCAAAAACGCTTTATCACACTCTTGAGGACTAATACAAGAGTTACCATAAAGCAAACAAAAATCTTTCAAAACACACAAACACGAAAATAGTTTTCAAAATGAGCAAGTACCTAAGAGCCTGTAGAAGACTACGGATGGAAAGGGTGCTAACACCTTCCTTTTCCATAATCTACACCCCTTACTCAGAAAATCTCGAAAAAGGTATTTTTCTGTTCTTTTCACCCTTTCCTTTGTTGGATAAAATAAAAGTCGGTGGCAAATCTTGCTTACCGTGACATTTGCGAACAAAAAATGCAAACCAGTATAACAGTCAGTTCTGCCACCATATCACATTGGTATTATCACAAAACCATCTATTGTTAACTTCATCAAGATGTATTTTGGTAGTACATTGAGGGTAGAACCAGTATCGATGAGTACCCTGGACAGGCTTGTAGTACCTATTTGAATAGAGATGTGCAACACTTTATTATTAGTTCTACCTTGTGGAGGTAACTCACTGTCATTAAAACCCATATATGATTCAGATGTTAGATTTACCACAATATTTTCAAATTGGTTTACAGAAATTTCTTCTGTGAAATAATAAGAACTCAGAACCTTCATTAGTGAGTCTCGATGCACTTCCGAATGGATGAGCAACAAGAGTATATAAATTTTGCCCGGGGTTTGGTGAAGCTGATCCACCACCCTATAATCACTTCTTTTGATTATTTTCAAAATTTCTTCCGCCTCTTGCTCAGTAAAGTTCTTTCTCGGGGGCTCTTGTTCTAGACTTTCTTCCACCACTACTTTTCCTTTGTCTTTCAACGTATCATTTTTATTTTTCACCACCACAGGCATCATTATTTTTTTGTGGTTCGGAGCCAAAGATTCGACCACTACGAGTCATGCCTCATATTCTTGCTATGGTACTGCTTTGTCACTTTTGTAAGGAGTAGGAGATGGTCCCATAATTACAATCGTAGTCTTGGGAACTACTGGTATCCTCAGAGTTTGTCTTGGTGTTATTGTGGGTGTTTCTGTTGATTCTCCCCACGGAATCACAAGAGTCTTCTTATTAAGGTTCGGCCCTTGGCAAGGAATTACCAATGGCTTCTTTGTACTTCCTTCGATTGCAGCTACATATTCTCCTTTAGGGTATGATCCAAATTGGAGTATCCCCTGGTCCACCAAATTTTGTAATGTCTTTTCAAAAGATTCATTATGTTCCAAAAGGAACCCACACTCTAACAAATATTCCTTCAACAAATTTATTGGGGCCTTTACTCATTTGGCTGCCCCAAAGTCAGTGACTACTTCAATTGCATTTATTGCTGGTCCACCGTGCGGAGGCATGGGGTTTGGCTTGATATTCAGTTTATCAAAGGTGATTTCCTAAGAGTCCAACAAATCTTGAACTTTATGTTTGAAGGCCCACATTTTTCTATAGTATGCCCAGGAGAATTGGTACAATACTCGCATCTGGAATTGGCGTCGTACCTTGGTGAGGGTGCCCCAGTCGGAGAAGTAAGAAGTCTTAGCTCTACCAAAGACGCCTTGACCAGGTTTTGCAATAATTGACAGTGTGACATAGGGAGTGAGTCAAACTTTATTAGCAACCTTTCAAATTTGTTCTATTTTTGTTCTCGTGGAATTATTAATGGTTGTTGTGCCCTTGGTTTTTAGGCTATAACATTAATTCCTCCCTCCTTCTTTTTTGAGAAGTTAGGAACGTGTCTTTTCTCATTGTAAGGGGCACTAGATAATCCCCCTTGTATCTTTCCTCTTTTTATTCCAACTTCAATCCTTTCTGCAATAGTTACCAAATCTGAAAACCTGAAGGAGACGCTTCCTACCACCTTTTCATAATAAAATCCTTGCAAAGTTCCCATGAACATATCAAATAGTTCTTTCTCCAGAAGTGGTGCTTACACACTGGCTGCCATTTCTCTCCACCTTTGGGCATATTCCTTGAAAGACTCCTCCTTTTTCTGAGACAAGTTATGGAGTTGCTTGCGGGTGAGCGCCATGTCCAAGTTATATTTGTACTATTTCAGGAAAGCATTAGCAAGATCTGCTGGTGTCTGGACATGAATCTGTTCCAACTGCATGTACTAATCCAGGGATGCCCCACTCAAACTGTCTTTAAAATAATGGCTCATCAACTTCTGATCTTGAGCATATGCATGCATCTTCATGCAATACATTCGTAGATGGTTCCTTGGACATGTAATCCCCTTTTATTTTCCAAAGTCAGGTACTTTGAATTTGGACGGGATCACCACATCAGGAACTAGACCCATTTCGAGAGCATCTACATCGAAAGCATTATAGCCCTCCATAACTTTTAACCTTTCTTCTAGAGCTTTGTATTGGTTGAACGCCAATAGATTTTCAATAGCCTGAGTAAGGGTTGTTCTTTGAGGTTCTTGATTGACATCCTCTAAGTCGTGGTCTCCATATTGTAAATCTAAGTAGTTGTCTATGTTGCTAATCAGAATCTTCAAAGTATGAGATTCCCCTACCTTTGATGGAGATGGGACAAACCCTTCAGTATCAGCTTGTCTTGTTTCTTGTTGAGCCATGGTTAACTTTTGGGGTCCTGACTCCGGTTCTCTTCTTGGTTGGTGACTGCTCGATGCACTAATGGTTTGGGCCACTTTTTCAAAGGTCGCCCTAGGTATTTGTTCATGTCTTTCAATGATGTTCTTCAAGGCTAGAAGAACTTGATTCATATCTCCTTTTATTGAGTCTACGTTGCCTTTGACTTGCTCTAGATCTTCCTTGAATTCAGCTTGGTTCTCTTCAATTTGTTCCATCACTTTTTATTGATGGGCTCTTGTCTGATATGGAGGTCAGAGAGGCGACACTTTTCTTCTACCAATGGTTTAACTGGAGATTTTTTTTAAAATTATGAGTTTTTTGTTATGAGTTTATGAGATGCAAATGTTTGTGAATGCATGAATGCATATGAATATGCTAAGGGTTTTGTTTCGAATGTCTTATTCACTCGGATATATATATATATATATATATATATATATATATATATATATATATATATATATATATATATATATATATATATATATATATATATATATATATATATATATATATATATATATATATATATATATATATATATATATATATATATATATATATATATATATATATATATATATATATATATATATATATATATTTAGATTTTTCTTTTTTATTGGTGAGTATCTAAAAAATAAATACGCAAACGAGATACGGAAACAAAATTCCTTTATTAAAATAGTAATTGTCTTTAAAAAGAACATAATTCAGATATTGAAAAATATTCAAACTAAAAACATTAAACCTGCTGAAACAAATAAACAAAGGGAAACAAATGTCTTTTAAGTGCGCCTGCGAATGTCTGCTCTGAAACCATCAACCATTGTCCTGCAAAGCTTGAGGAAGTCTTCAACGTCTTTTGGGAGAGGAACCATCACATTTTATGCGTCTCTCAAACTCCTAGGGATGTCTTCAATTAGATTGTTGGCTAAGAAGGAGAGTCTTGCATGCTTATCTTTGTAGAATCGGTATTGTCGGTAGAGATCAAGAATTATCTTGTGATTATCATTTCCTGCTTTGGTGATGTTTACATACTGCTCTTCCAAATATAACTTTCCAGCCCTCATCTTTGTATAGAGTTTCCGTTGTATTAGGAAATCCTTTCAGAGGCCTTCTAACTCAAGACACACGTGCTCGTATTCCTCGGTCTTTTGGGCGAGAAATCTTTCTGTCATCATCCTCTTGAAGCGTTCTCCTACCTTCGATTCTTGGCTATCTTGGATTCTTGTGGTAATATATTTCATTTGCTTTTCTTGATCTAAAGAAGCTTGTGCCAAACTTTGGATTTGAGCCCTCAGATCTTCTTCCATCACCTTCTTGTCTTGCATTTCCTTTTCATATCACATATTTAATCTCCCGATTTCACTAGCATCATCCTCCAACCGTTGGTTATGGGAATCCAAGCTGAAAGTGGCGCTTAACAATCCTTCAATTGAACGCTTCCACTTAAGACTCTCCTTCTCAAATGCCTCACGATCTTTCTGAATTTGTTGGTCTTTTGATTCAAGTATGCGTTGCATTTGTTTTTTCTCCTTAGTTAAGTTATAGAGGTTAAGCTCCAATTCTTCCTTCTCCCTTTGAGCTTGTTTCAAAGCATTATTCAAATCATCTATTACTTATAAGGACATAGGCAGAGAATCTGGGACATCTGGTTTGTATTTAGGATCTACGTTAAATTGTAACTTAACAACTCGTACCCTATGTAAAACCCATTGAGTGTAAGGTTCTTTTGCCACATCATTCTTCCTTTTGGCCTTTATTTTATTAACCCTATTCCAAGCTCGGATGATCTTATTGAGCAACTCTTGGTCGTTTTTTCCCATGTCATGAATGATCAATTGTTGGAGTTGTTGATTTGAAGGTTTATCCTCCAAATGATACCCTACTTGTCGTAGGGCCAAGGTAGGGTTGTAATTGATGCAACCTCGTGAACCGATTAATGGAACATTAGGAAAGTCTCTGCAACTATAAACAATATCTCTGATGTCTAGCTTCCTTGTATACCATAACACAGAATTAACAGTAAGAGACCTTAATTTTTTAGGCCACTCATACCTTGTCAGATTTGGAATCATGTAATCTTCCTTGTAGAGATGATTCATAAACCAAGAATACAAGAGTGGGATGCAACAGTTTAGAGTACCTCTTCCCTTCTCGTACCGCGTAGGGAGTGTATAATAAATATCAGCAAGTAAAGCGGGAGTTGGATCCGTATTAAAAACTTTTGCGCCCCAAAATACGCTAATAGCCGCATGGTCAATATAGTCCAAAGTCCGTGGGAATAAGATTACACCAAACACAAGCAGTCCTAAACAATCAACACAAAACTCTCATTCTTTGTTATTGGAAAAATCAAGAGCCTTAGTCTCCAAATAGCATCTCTTAATCCCTCGCACGTCACCTTATTTTTTGTAATTAAGTGACAATTTGGGATAAGGTATCCCTAAACCCTCTGTCAAGATTTTGACGTCAATAGTCTGCCCGATACCCACATAAGTTTTTTCTTTAGAAAAGTTCAAAAGTCTATCGAATTCTTCCAGAGTCGGTGCTAACTGAAAGCCTTGAAAGGTGAAGCACCTTAATGGAAGGTCGTATAACTGAATTAGGGAATAAACAACATCCAATTGTACCTCTACATTTGTTAAGTCAGGGGTATCCCCATAACAACGAGTGAACATCTTCAGAGCCCTTTCAGACAGTTTCCCTTTTATAGCCTTGATTTTTTTCATATTTGGCTTGACGACATTAATACAGACAAGTTGTTTCCCTTTGGCATTCATTTTTAGAACACTTCACCAAAACCTTTAATCATTATTTTTTGATATTATGAATAAGACAAACAAAAAAGAAATGGAGGGTAAGAATATATGAAATGCAAAATGTATGAATGCATGATTGTGGGGCTTAATGACGAGATTTTATGAATGATAACCTTAGAAGGTAGGCTTCTAGTTTTTTCCTACGGATATTCTACCTTCCCCATAAGGTGGCTTCCTTAAGGGTATCATGAATAACACTAGAGGGAAAGGCACAAGGGCTTCCTTTAAGTGGAGCCTCTTTGCAGATTGAAACTTTTGTCTCTAGGTCATGAAAGGTCTCGTCATGAGATTTTGGTTTATGGGTTATACAAAGAGTCATCGATTTCATTCCAAAGTCCTACCCCCCAAGAGGATATCTCTTGCGACACATTCCTTTCGCGAAATTCTACCGACTCTAGGTGAAGTTGTCACATAAACTCATAGGACTGATGTATCCCCTTAGCTAATAGACGAACCTTCTTTTTAAGGGTTTTGAAAAATATTTTTTTAAATAATAAAATTCCCATCACAAATGATATGATGAAAATAATAAATGTAAGAAAATGAGTAAAAAAAAGAAAATATTGAAATCAATAAAAAAACAAACTAAAAACCCTAAACCTAAGAGAAAGACTTCTAAACCCTAGGGTTCAGTTCCCAGCAGATTTGCTAGTTGTTGTAACCGGTTTTAAATTGAGAGTCGACACCCTTAATTTTTATCTTTAGGAATGGAATATAAAGGATAACCCTAATTTTTTATCAGAGGTTCTAGGTTGTTGGACTCGTTCATAGACGGGAAGGTGTTAGGCACCCCTCATCTACCTTATTCACAAGGATACTAGGGTTTAGAGACACAATATTTAAGAAATAGGGTTTTAGTCTTTATTAGGGGAACTCGCCATGATTTTTAGTCGTATGCCTACGTATCCTCTTATGAGGAATCATAGTCACAATTTGTAGTTTGCGGTTGGTTGGTGTTTTTTATGGATTACAAAGATGTTTGAATTCCCCTTGTACTTAGTCTGGGTGTGTGAATAGCGGAGTTGTTAGACGAAGTTCGCAGTCGATTAAAATATTTTCGTAATCCTTTTTGAAAATTGTTTTAGAGTTAATTAAGTTATTAAAAAAAGATTTAGTGTTGTTAAGTATTTTTTAAATGTATTAATATAAAAAAAAATATTATTAATGCATGGTTAAAAATAATTTTAATGCAATAAATAAATATTTGGATGAATTAGAAAATAAATATTTGATTTAATAATAATAATAAAGTAATATTAGAATTTATAAATATATTAAATTATAAAAACAATAATTATAAATAATAAAAGAAATCTAATAAAACATAGGGGGTGTACTTTATATTGAGATAGTAAAACAGGGGGTATAGGTAGTAGGGCTCTGAATTCAGATGTTGAATGCAGGCTCAAATGTAGGGGGATAAGTTATTGCATAGGTTAGTAAAAATAGAGGGGTTTAATTAGCAGGGGCCCAAGTCCAGATGTTGGACTTGGCCCATTAGCGTTAGGGGGTGTGGCTTTTGTTAACGTAGCAAAAGCAAACAGAATAAGGGTGTGAATATCATGGGCTTAGGCCCAAAATAACATAAGGTCCGTTTATGCAACATGTGGGAGGGGACACGATGTCATCATGAGCGTGCAAATTAAGAACATTTGATGATGATCTGAAGGTTGTGGTAGGGAGTGCATGGTAAGGTTTCTAGGTGCGCGAATACTGGATTAGGGAATTGTTGTACCGCAAAATTTACCCTCACATTTATCAAGTAATTTCTCACAAGATCTCCTTTGGTTCAAGACTGCACTAGGGTTGATCAGCTCAAGACACCTCCTCAAGCTCTGATGACTGAAAATAGGGTTTGAGATTGCACAAGGATAATTGAACTTTTAATGCCTCATATGACTTTCATGAATCACTATGGACCCTCAATATTTCTCATGTCAAGTTTCAAGTCTTGGATCACATTTTTGCTCAGTCAATTGATCAGTTGACGTAAAAATCAGTTGTATTGGGAAAAAAGTCAACTGTGGTCAATTTATAGTCAAACTTCATAATTTTTTATCCATGTCAACATTATGAGCTCATATATGTCGTTTGATCAAGTTTGGACCACAATTCCTCAAGAAATTTGATCAGGTCATCAAAAGGGCAAAATGGTCAAAATTAGGGTTTTGATTGAGAAAAGGCAATTTCTGATTTTTGACCTAGCAAATGGTTGATTGGTTGGAAACATGATCTCAAGGATTCAACTGCATCATTTTCACCTAATGGCATGACTCAAAGCATTGCTCAAGGATAATTAATTGATAGTTGATTTTCAGTCAACTGATCAAAAGTCAATTGCACACTGAAAAGTCAAACTTTGACTTTTTGGTCAAAATCAAGTGTCAATGATCACAATTCATCAAAACATGTCAAACTATGAAACTTTTTCATCAAGAAATAAAAAAGTCAAGATTTTATTTTGAAAAGTCAAAGTTTCCAAACTTAAAAAATTTTCGAAGTGTTGAAAACTTCATATTTTTTCACAACTTTGAGTCAATTTTTCACTAAGATGCAAGATGATTCAAAGGAAACTTTCAACATGAAAGTTGTAGATATCAATGAGGTATAAAACATTTCTGAACATAACTCCTCCTATAAATGTATTTATTTTAAGTTATTAATCCATAAAATCATATTCCTAAAACTAAAACACTTAGTGAAATTTTGAGCATTTTGGCCAGGATTTTGACCTAACTTCTGGGCCAAGTTTCACATAGTTCCATTCGTATTTTGCAAAAGTGATTCAAAGAGAGATTGTATATAAAATTACAAGCTTTACAAAATGTCCAATAACTCCTTGATATCATTTTTGAGCAAGGAGAATTGAAGGCAAGGAGTTAGGGTTTCAAGTTGTTTTACAAGGCAGAACTTGTGACGCACAATGGACCAAATCACATAGCCATGCTGCATAATCTCACTTTGCAGGCTTCTAACTTGCAATTCACTCCTTAATTAAATGTTTACATAACATATTGATCCATTGTCCAAGCATTTGAACAATTATCCAAGTTGCATTTCCATTTTTGGAAGAAAGACACCATTGCTATTCTTGAAAAGTGGCTTTAATCACAAAGTCCACTCTCCTTGAGCATTGAACTTGTTCTTTCTGCACACACAAACCCTATAAACCAAAATCAAGCATATATAAAGTACTAACCACTCTATCCAGCCCTGTACCATGCCTTGGAACAAGATGTTTCAACTTTGCTTCAAAAACAAGAAAGATGCTACAACTTGAGATTTCAAATTTTTGGCTTCTTGTAACATACAAGACCTCTTGCCTATAAATATACAAGTCATTTGTAAGCTGCCACATGCATGCTTAAGCCCTCAAACTCCCTATAACTCAGAATCACACACAAAAACTCCATTGTTGCATAATCTGACCAAAAACTTGAAACTCACATCTCCCTCGTGCGTTTCCAAGCCTTTTGGTTCCTAAAGCTTCCAAACATCAAATACAAACCATCCAAAGTCCATTTGCCCAACTGTAACACTTCCATCATCAAGTTCCATTTTCAAAAACAGGAGTCTGCAACTTGACTTCTCCAGAACTCCTCAGCCACTTTCAGCTAAAGCCAAGCATCACATTACCTTCCTGGGAACTTGAGGAAGCTAACCCAATCACTAGAAATCATTGAAAGTTGCTCCAACTCAAAACACGATACCCTCTTGCAAGGCGAGTTTTCTGATTTTTGAACTCCTCATATAGGCATTCTTAAGCTTTCATTTGCAAAGATAAAATGTAGACCTCATTGCCACGAAGCTGTACATATCCATAGTTTGCATTTATATTGCCTGAGCTTAGAGAATTTTGGAGTTGAAGTTTCTGAAATTTTTAGGTTTTAAATTAGGGCTAGAAAAATTCTTACTAATCTTGGATTTATAGCTTTAGTTATTTATATGGTTGGATTCGTGGGAAGAAATGCCACAACTTTCATGTTTGTACTTTCCATTTTTGTTGAGAGATGAATAAGTTACAGGTGCTCTGGTTGGCTGAAGGTTGAAGACGAAGTACAGGCCTTAAATGTATTATGTGTTATGTATTTATCATTTCATTTTAATAAACAGATGTATAGCCACCCCAGTGGTAAGACAGCGCACTGGTAACCAAGAGGGCGTGGGTTCAACACCCATCGCGCTATCGTTTGTTTCTTTTTTTTTTCCCATTTTTCTTCTCTTTTCCCTTTGCAGCGTTGGGCCTCCCCCTTTGGGTTTCCTCTATTTTTGCTGAACATCACCCCCCCCCCTGTTTTCTTATATACATGCAGCCCAACCTTTTTATATTTCTGATTTCAAAAATGCTAATGTGCCAGACTTAGTCATAAAACTTTTTTTTTACTTGAAAACACCACAAATTAATTTTTTCACCCCCTGACTTACCCTTTTGTATTTTTATTTTTATTTATCTTTATTTTTATTTTTATTATTATTAATATTATCATAATATTTATTTTTATTAGTAAAAATCCCAAAAAAATATTTTATTTATTATTTAGGTAATAATATATTTATATTTTATTTCTTTTAAGACTAAAAAGAAAAAGACAAAAAACATGTTTCTTTAACAAATTAATTTCTTTTTTATTTAAGTAATAATAGACTTAGGTTTAATTTTTTTAATTAAGATTAATTTAGGAGACCTAGTTCCTTTTATTTAATTAATACTAGTTTAATATTCAAAACCTCTTTCATAAAAAAACCTAAAAAACTTTTCTTCTCTAATTAACTTAATTAAATTTTCTTATTTCTTTAGGTTAAATATTTTCTTCTAGTTTATTTAGGTTAAAATAAACAAAACATTTCTTAACAAAAATCCAAACAAATTCATACTCTTTCCCATTTATTCATGCTTGTACATTATTATTTCAATTCTTATATATTATTCAATATGGTTGTAATAGTTAATTAGATTTAAAATTCTTGCAATTCTCATTTGTAAAAATGTATACCCCATCCCCCAAATGATGTAATAGCATAGAATATTTACTTTCCACAATTTATCGCTTTATATAAATGCTAGTAATTAAGGTTTATATGGAAAGATAAAATCCATGCTTAAAAAACCCTAATATAAAACAAATCAAGCATGAAAAAGATACACTTGCACACTTTGTACCTCTAGGGTTAACTCCACTTGTTGCCTTGAGAAATAAATTATCATAATACGCATGTAAGATGTCTTAGCAAAAACAAATAAAAATACAAGATCGTAGTCCCTCGATGACGCTACAAAAGTTGCCTTACGAATGATCTTAGTCCCTAAAAGAAAATGCTAAGATATATTAAAACATTGCTATTCATGACTATACGATGATCCTTTCCCTTCCCTCTTACATCCAAAGATAAGGTTACTTACCAATCCATGGTAAAATAACAATGTCAAAGAAAAGAGGAAATAAACAAGAAAGACTTTTGAGTAGGTAGAATGTTCCTAGTTGCTTGATCATTTTCAAACCAAAACATCCTTACTATTTTCAAAACAAACGCCAACACTTTCAAAACATCTTTCAAAATTGAAACATTTTCAAAAGATCAACACTTTGTATACATTCTTATGAACGAGAATTATTACAAAGTTTTCCTAAACGATGGGGCCTTTTCAAAATACTTTCAAAAACCACACAAAGCACATTTTCAAACAAAAGCAAGTGATCTAGCAAGCAACTAAGAGCCGTAGATAACTACGGATGAAAAGGGTGCTAATACCTTCCCTTTTCATAATCTACCCCTCGAACTCAAGAAACATCTCTAAAGGTCTTTCCTGTTCTTTTCAGCCTTTCCTTTTGGATAAAAGAAAAGTCAGTGGCGACTCTTGCTATTCGCATAATTGCGATCAAACGCAAAACAACCAAGTCAGTTCTCCCGCCGTATCACAAAACTGGAGACTCTGTTGGGGATAATTTTAAAAGTGGGGTTACCTTAGGGCTAGATCATATTTACTTGCTTTCATTTTTTGATTTTTTTGCTTTACATTTTCGTTCTTTGTTTGGGTTTAAATCCTCTACCCAGATTTGGGATACCTTATAGGTAAGTAGCAATACGTTGTAGAAATTGTGTGGGGTATACCGATATGGTCTAAGTAATAGCTATGATAGTGTGACATATTTGTGGGTATCGGTGGCCCTTGAGTAGTCAAGGAGAATACGGGGCCGCTGAGTGATGACATGAAGCACTAACTAACTTCTAGAACCTTTACTTGACCAACTTGGCCATTAGGACGTAGTGAGATGATCGGCTTTGGTGCAGTCTGTTGTACCCCAAAATTTGCCCTCTTTTCATACACGCATATTTTTGGTTTTATGGTTATGGAATAAAGGTATATTTATCAAGCTTCTTCAGGTTACAAGTGGCGTTTATTTCGTCAATGGATATTCTTAGAGTATTTTCCGTGCTGAAGATCGGTTCGTTGTTTTGCAACGATTCGGGGTTCAAAGATTCACAAGTCCAACTCGGCGCGTCATATTCAGATGTTCTTTCGCCAAGATATATCTGATAACATATTCTCAAATTCAGGTTCTGCTCAAGAGTCAATTCTTTAAAGAAGGTATCCGAATTTGTGAGTTTTCTCGAAGAAATATGGTAAAAAAGTGTGCTGAAAGTGCAGTTTTTACGCGCTAAAAAATTCATAACTTGAAGATCGTGGCTCGTTTTGAACCCGTTCCGGTGGCCAAAATTTCGTCTTGACGTCATCTACGTTTATATTTCTACCGGGTTGAAAACCAATTTAGATCAGAAGGTCTTCAAAAATGCAGAATTATCAAGTATTTTCGTACAGAAAATTTGTGACAGAAATTTATTTGCGTCATGTTCAGAAAATCATAACTTGGTCGATTTTCATCGTATCGAGCTGGTTCCGGCGCCCAAATTTCACAAATTGAGTTGGCTATGTTTTCACAGGAGGTATCGAGTTCGAAAGGTATTCAAAAGGCCTTCGTTTTTTGCTCAGAGTGCGTGTGACGCGCCGAAAATCCTGAATGCTGAATATTATTTCATCTGGGCCGAAACTTCGAAAATTCATAACTCGGTCAATTTTTATCGGATTGGGCCCATCTTTTTACACAAGGTCACTGACTCAGAGATCTACAACTTTGCTTCAAAAGTCGAGACAGAATTATGCTCCGATCAATACCAGTTTTTTATTGAAGAGCGTATCAGAGTCGACACTGGAGTCCAAAATAAGTTTGTCTGAGCTGAAACTTCAAAAATTCATAACTAATTCACCGTTTATCCGATTGAGCCCATTTTCGGACAGGAGTTAGTTCTCGATGTCAGCTACATTTTGTTTTCACATTTCAACTTCAAAAATTTCACTTAAGCCCTTGCGATTTTGCCTAGAACGTGACAGACTCAAGTGAACATTGGATGCCCAATTGCACATTTAAAGCCCATTTTTTTCTCTCTAATTTCTATTATATAATCCCATTATTTTCACACAAACAAGGGAGGAGAGAAAAAAAGCTTTTGCCACAACGCTGTCAAAATATCAAATTCTTTCAAGAATCCTAAAACCTTGAAATCCTTATTATAAATCCTCATCTCACTACAAACAAGCCATCCCTATTACAAACCAACATCTCACTACTTCTCTAGTAAGGGTAAGGCTGGCTTGATCTCCATGATCAAAAGGGCATAGAAGAATTCATATCACTACTTCTCCAGTAAGGGTAAGGCTGATTTGATCTCCATTATCAAAAGGGTATAATCATTCATACATGCCATGTCGGTTTTAACATTAAATTTTTTCATATATTGGCTTTATTTGTATTTCATAAATAGTAATTTATTTAATGTATTCATGAGATTCAACACTGCAGATTTAGACAGGATCCCATGCAGGTTCATTACAGAACGTTGAGGCCAAAACACAAATGGCTAAAACAGAACAACTTACACATGATACCAATACGTGGCGAGGCATACATCCTGAGAAGGTTAAGGAACGTTGAGGCCAAAACACAAATTGCCAAAACATAACAACTTACACATGATACCAATACGTGGCGAGGCAGACATCCGAAGAAGATTAAGGAACATTGAGGCCAAAACACAAATGGCCAAAACAAAACAGCTTACACATGATACCAATATGTGGCGAGGCAGACATCCTGAGAAGGTTAAGGAACGTTGAGGCCAAAACACAAATGGCCAAAACAGAACAGCTTACACATGACACCAATACATGGCGAGGCAGATATCCTGAGAAGGTTAAGGGCGTGGGTTCAACAACCATCCCTATTGGTTTTGATTTTCTTCCTTTCTATTTATCCGTTTATCTATTTTTATTCTTTCTGTTTAAAATCTTTTTTCATAAAACTTAACATTTTTCACAAACCTTTGATTTTTTATAATAAACTCGAATAATTAATTTTAGGTTTTAATTTAATTTTAGGTAACTTTAATTGTTTTGTAAATAAATTAAAATTAATTAGAACAATTAGGATTTTGTTTCTAACTTAATTCTATTTTCTTTTTTCTTAAAATAACAAAACACAAAAATAGGCCATTTAATTATTTTTTTTTTTAACTAATTTAATTACTAATTAATTTTGTATTTAATTTTAAAACCTAAATTCTTTTCTTTAAAAAATATTAAAAACAACAAAAATAGTTTTTCTTTTGATTAGGTTAGAAGGGTCAAAACCCTAATTTTCTCCCGATCTAAATTTCATCGGGCGCGTTATTATTATTTTTATCCCATTATTGTAACTGCTCACAAGGTGTAATAGTTTTAATTAGGACTTTTACTTTTCATTATCGCTTTATTTTCAAAGGGTTTGTTTTTGGCTATGTAAATACCCGAAGCCTTGTAATAGCGTAATTTTAATTTCCGCACTTTAAATTCCAAAAATTATTAACTGTTAGATGTATGATAATAGGATGCATGACAAGAATGTATGATTAATTTTAAAATAGTTAGATCACCCTAAATGTGCAAAGATAAACAAATCTGAAATTGAAACACTCGCACATGCGCACTCCTAGGATACACTCCCACTTGGTTGCCTTCGTAAACGGTCATTGAGTATAGGTTGTTTTAGAGGTCGCCCTCTTATCTAAAAGATCATAAGTTGCCTCGGAAAGGTTGCCTCGGATATTGTTGCCTCGGATAAATGATCTAAGACATTAGGGTTACTACTAAAACGTCCTAACATTGCTTTAGTGACCGTACGTCCCTTTCGAATTGACCCTCAAAACTCCAACGATGATGCTACCTACTCACTAATAGTGGGATAGCGTTGTCTAAAGGAAACGAACATAGAACGATTCTTTTTTCGAGTAGGTAGATTAGTTCTTAAGTACTTGCTCAATCAAAACAAACTTTTTTCACACTTACACTCCTTTATAAACAAGTTTTCAAAAACACTTCATTACACTCTTGAAGACAGAAGCAAGAGTTAAATCGAAGTCAAAACAAAAACTTTTCAAAGCCCACGAACACAAAGAAAACAATTTTGAAAATGATGAGCAAGCACCTAAGAGCCCGTAGATAACTACGGATAGAAAGGGTGTTAATACCTTCCCTTTCTATAATCTACCCCCCGTACTCAGAAATATCTCGAAAAAGGAATTTTTCTGTGCTTTTTTCCTTTCCTTGTTGGATAAAATAAAAGTCGGTGGCGACTCTTGCTTACCGCGACATTTTGCAAACACAAACGCAAAACGCAAACCAGAAAAATTTCCTTAACGAAATAGGGAAACCACGTCCCGGTTCTGGCCACCGTATCATAGAACCGGCGACTCTGCTGGGGAGTTAATAAGTGGGGTGTACCTTAGGAATAGTTCATCATATTGTTTTCAATTGTTTTATTTGTTTGCTTTATTTTGTGGGCTTTGTATCGGAGTTACTATAGATCCTAACCCAGATTTGGGGATACCTTTTAGGTAAGTAGCAATAAACTGTGAGGAAATTGTATGGCGTAGACCGATACGGTTGAAGCAGTAGCTACGTTGGTGTGACATATTAGTTGGTACCGATATCCCTTGTGGAGCAACAAGGAGAGTATGAGGCTGCTAATAGGTTATTAAGCATCAACTGACCTTAGAATCTATAATTGACCAACTTGGCCATAGAAAAGTAGCAGTATGCTACACTCATTGAGACCATACTCTCGTGCTGATTCCGGCCGTAAGAAAAGGTTGCTAAACTGGAATTATGACCGATCGAGGATGGTCAGTGATATTGAGAACCTCTAGAACCCGGTTACTATTACTAGGACAGGTTGAACCAACTAAACTGAAAGAGGGTAATACCTAAACTCCATGCCAGCCTGAAATTTAAGGGCTACTGTGTGACTTGTGTGCCTTCAATTTGAACTACTTGCACATTTTTATCGTCTGACAACATGAGTTCCTTGCAGGTTTTGTTTACAGTCCTTATCCAATAACTTGGATTTCTTATCGAGTTTACTTGTTTACATCACCTCGCACTTTTGCTTAAACGCATAGCATACACATCATAACATCATGCCTTAACATTTCCTTAACCATTTCAAGGATCTCAAAGGTTTGTGATGCAGGTTATGGAAAATCAAACGTCTAGCAAGGGGCAAAGGGATTTATTTTCCTCTAGCCAATGTCGTCTAGAGATCAAAACACGATGACTTGAGTCGGGGGCTATGACCCACTCGATATGGTGAGCTTGACTCTTGAAGAAGGACTCTTGACGACACGAAGTTTCTTCAATCAAAGCTGCAAAATTTAAAATCTAACAGTTTCTTGTTTACCCTGCGAGATCCTTGAAAACATTGCATACATATATCATACATATCATTGCATAACAGGTCTCCCAGTACAGGTCTCTCATGTTCTCGCTGTTTATTTCAGCAATGGCTCTCCAATAAGACAAACAAGATCTTCATACTCAAGAAGCTCAGTTCAGGGACGTATTCCTAAACCTATCCAAGGGGCAGGAAGAGTTGAAAACACTCCTCGTCGGGAACTTGGTCAAGAAAAGTCCTAAAGACAATAAGGACGAACGGCTGGAACAACTGCAAGCTGAGTTAGGTGCCATGAAAACCCATATGCTGGGGCAGATGGCTCTTATCCAAGGCTTAGCTCGGCGAACAAGAAGAGCTGAGAACCATTATCAACCAGCTTCATCAAGACAGATACAACAGTATGAAGCAAACAGTCGAGGCATGGGACCAAGTCATTGATCAACCTCCAAGAAGACAAAAGGTTGGTTTGGTGAAAAATGGACCTTTCCAAATTGCTACTACATCACGGGTCCAACAACAACCTCACCAAAAACAACGGGTTGATCAGAGTAAGCCTGATACACCCAAAAGGCAGTTCACCGAGCTCAACATGCCGCTATCTCAAGCTTTACAACACCTGTTGAGATTGAATCTGTTGACGCTAAGGGACCCTCCTCAAAATCCCCACATAGCCTCCCCAAGGTACAATCCTGATGCTAGGTGTGCATACCATTCCAACAGCCCGGGGCATGATACTGATGACTGTTGGGCATTGAAAAATAAAATTAAGGACTTGATTCATAAAGGAGTGCTGGAGTTTACACAAGATGGTCAGGCTGAGTTCTTCTACCATCCCTCCAAGGCACGTCCTCTGATGTGACAAGACCAGACGAGAAGACTTTTTGTTCATTAGAATTTTCAATGTGTAATTTTCTTTTGATTGTTCAAATATTTATTCATGTCAAATTTTGTTACTTCATCAATGCATTGCATATGTCTGTTTTGAATCAATCCATTCGTATTCGCTATATTCAAATTGCTTTCATTTTTTGTGATGTTCAACTCTCGATTAAAAATTTCTAAGCCTTTAGAAGGAGGATGACGAAAATGATATCAAAATCTCTACAACATGCTTTTGAACAGACCCCGCTGACGATGTACAGGCGTTGTTTCAAATCCTAAACAGTGGAGTTATAAGGAAGATAATCCCTAGTCAACCCCTTTGAGCCAAAGAAGTTGGAGTTTTTCTTTTCACACAAATTAAAACCCTTAATCACAACCTGGGGCAGGATAGTTTCTCAGTTAATTCAGGTGCACAATGAATGGCATCAAAGAGGTCCTTCCAAAATAAAAGATGGTGATGGTTCCTTATAATCGTCAGGACAGGTAGTCATTATCTCTCAGAAATAAAAGCCCATTAAGTCAAAACCTATGAAGGAGACTTACAAAACTGGGGCATCCCGCTGACTGTAATCACAAAAGAAACAGTTCAGGCAAAAGACAGGGATAATAAAATCAAAAAGAAAGAGATCCTACAAACTCTCAACAAAAATGACTGCCTGTTCAAAATAAATTGTCAGTATCCGAACCATCACTGGAATATCAGAGCAAAGACTCAAACGGGATCTAAATGCACAATTAGCTGAGTTTAGGATCGAAGAACATCACGAAGAACGGGTGGGTACAAATAAAATTTGAGCCTTTATCCTTTGTTTCTTAAACCGTGAACTAGGCCACGTTATAACCCTTAAAAGTCCTAGCTGAAGCATGGGTTAGTTCGAAAGCATACTGTTACAAAAGGTATCCTAACTCGTGTAGGGCTTGCTGTAAATCCTGAGTTGACGTCACATTTTACAAAATTTTCCTATCTTACTGAAAAAATGCATTTTCAAAAACTTCAAGACAGACATAAGCTTTGCATTCTTAAAATAACATTGTTTGCATATGACTATTTGTTCAAACAGCATAGAAATTCGCACGACGAACATCTAGTTAACAAAAAACCTTCTAAATAAAAAAGATCACCTCAAGTGGAAAAACACTTCCAACCAAGGGGCACGACATGATCATTGTCCATCATCTGGGGCAGTCAAGTCAAGATTCAGAGAATCTCTCAAAGATGCCAAATAGCCAGGGGCAAATCTCCATCTGAGTCACTTGGGGCATTAGACATGGATTCTCGCAACGAATCTTGCATGATCAAACGAACATCTTCTGGTAGCATGGCAACACGACACTACCGACAGTGACAACTCCCTACGCTCTGAGAGCGTGGACATGGTCAGAAAATATTGCGCATGAACAAAGACCCGCTAGGTTGACTGGCCTAGGAAAAAATAAGGGCATCCCGACGAACCAAAAGGGTTCGGGAAAAAATTAGGGATAAAGAGAAAAATATGTACACCCGGCAAGTCAAAAACCTGAAAAGGCGGCTTGGGCAAAAAAGGGTATCCTGGTGGACTGAAAATCTGAAAAGACAGTCCAAGCAAAAGTTAGGGATTAAAGCGTACGACTATGTCCCGTCATCTCGTCACTTGCCTACCAGAAGAAGATTTGTCATTTCAATCGGCAATTACCAAGCACCTCATAGGTTGGAATAACACTCGATCCACTACGCCATAAAAGACTTACGAAAGCGCTTTTTTTGGCCTTTAAAAGCGCTTTCTAAGGTGGCGCTGCTATAGGTTTTAGCAGCGCTTTTTGTTTAATGAAAAGCGCTTTCGTAGGTCTACCTAATACAGCACTTTTTCTAAAAAGTGCTCTCTTAAGTAGGCTTTTAGCAGCTCTTTTTTATGAAGAAGCGCTTTCATAGGTCTACCTAAGGCAACACTTTTTTTTGGAAAAGCGTTGTCTTAGGTAGGCTTTTAACAACACTTTTTTCTGGAAAAGCGCTTTCATAGGTGGTCTTTTAGCAGCACTTTTTCCTGGAAAACGCTGTCATATGTTTACCTTAGACAGCGCTTTTTGTGAAAAAGCGCTTTCATAGGTTACCTAAGGCAGCGTTTTTCTTTAAAAAGCGCTTTCATAGGGTGTTTTTTTAGAGGTATAATTTATATAATTCATATACCTGCATTGTTTGCAGCATATTATTTATATAAACCAGTTGCCATAACCTGTAATTCATAAACCGCGGTAATGCATTGTATACCATTGTAATCCAAAATATATATACACCATTTTGTACCTCAAAATAGATAAAAACCATTGTTATCAGCATTGTAACTCAAAATCAGTCTTACAAAATCAACCCTAACAACAACTAAACCAGTCCTAATGTATAAAAGAAACACGGTCAATTATGTATTAAGGTCCTGGTCCTGCGAGGTTTGAACATAATAACACGGTCAATATGATATTCCATGTACACATGTAACGTATTCATAACACTTTTCACATAATAATGTATTCATACCTTATATGATTCTCTGCTCAATAAAATATTGACACAATTCCTCTTTGATTTCTTCCAACTGAAGTTTCGTATAATATGCATATTTGTATTCATCGAAGTACTACATAACAAAACATAATATGCATGATTTAGTTAAAAGTAAAAAATTATATGAAATATCCGAGAAATAATAAAACAAATCCTAAGTTATAAATCCATACCGTGACTGGAATCTCTATTTGATTCAGTTGAAGGATTTCTTTGATAAACCGCATAACGAAGTATCCGCAATCTATAATGTTTTGCTATTGAGGACACTACATAGAAAAACAAATAAGAATATATAGTTGTATTGTTTTATCAAATAGCATAAATATTATAAGCAAAATAGTGGAAATTAATATACCTGCACTTTGATCCAATTAATGTTGTTTGATTTAGACCGTCGTACCCGAGCTTCTCTTTGACACCGGAATACTTGTATCGCTCTAACAAAATAAAAATATATATTTAGAACAATGTCACAGAAATAATTAAATATATAAATACACACAAATATTTAGAATAATCTCACTTACGTATCAATCATTAACTTCATATCCGGATAATTTGTCCAATCACCGTCAACCGAATTCAGATAATAGACCACTTCTTTTATAGGATCGATAGCAACTAACAACCAGTGACGTCTATAAATTAAAACAACAGTTTAGAAGAAAATTTTCTACGCAAAAATTACAAATATTAAAATGAACTTAGAATGAAAATCTAACCCTGTAGGAATAGTATTATACGCCCAAAGATATAAGCTTTATGTACTGTCAGTTGCCATGAATCTTTCGACTAAGTGCTCTCTTACTAAATCTCGTTCCCTACCAATTGTCGCTCCGCTGACACGGGAGGAAGACACGAAATGGAATATGTTTGACAATTGATTCCCGCGCATCAATTTGTCATATAACAACCTTAAATAAAAACATAATTAATATTAGACTATATTCATTGAAATGTTTAAAAAAAATTCAGCTAATTACATAATATAAAGATGGGGTTAACGGATGTATGCGTGCATAATACTGACGCCTAATTCTTGATGACGGAAAATCTCTTCCATGTCCTCATGTCTAATTATTTCGGTGCAAGGAAAACCAAAGATACCTTGATCCATATCCATTTGACGAATACCACCATCCATCAAATTTGTTGTTCCCACTATTGTTTCAAGACACTGCCGGTATCGACGGAAAAATCTAGTAGGAACCCTTTTCTTGGGTGGTACACCAACGATTTTCTGGCTCACTTGTTGTGACCCTTGAAAAGGTACCTAAAAATCATATAGAATCAGTTAAATTATAAAATTATGCAGTTTTTTATTCGGATCATATAATTAACACTTTAAACGTACCTCTTTTTGTGATACATCAGACTCGTCGTGCCGCAAAATCCCTTTACCCTTATATGCGGGTTTTGTAGGAGTCTATAATTACCGTGGAAATAACTGAGGTCAGAACTGACAGTTGAAGACTTGATCTCAAGTGTAAGAGCTACTCAATCAAGTGTGCGCCATACTCAATCCTTGTATCTCGCAGATAGGTAAATACATTGGGGCATATCGATTGAATATGTAAGCGGAGACAGTTTTGAATACGCATATCAAATGAATGCGACAAAATATAATCCTAACCACATAGCCACACATGAAAGATTGAGATTAAGTCTCAACTAACACGCTCCATACATTTCAGACAATGCCCATGTCTATAGTTTTTGTGTCATTGTCATGCTTGGACACTTCATAGGTTGAGACACAATACATGTGACAGAAGACCGAATTGCAAAAATGGAATACTCTTTTTGGTCCTATTTATAAGAAAAAGTATACTTTTTAGATTCATTGAATAATCAATGTATCTAGTCTATATATAGTCCAGATACACTGTTTATTCAATGAATCTAAAAAAGTAAACTTTTTCTCATAAATAGGACCAGAAGGAGTATAACTTTTCCTATGATAAGGAATGAACTCGAGTGATAATGGGTGTGTATGATGATTAAATTTATGTTTTGACATCATTAAATCTTATATTCAGCTATCCCCACATATCAATATAGGTCGAATTTGCAAGAGAAAATGACCCAGGGTAACAAGATAGCATCGTACCCATATGACTAAAAACCTTGAGTTACAAATTACATCCATTGACAAAGTCGGTGGAAGGTTTGTTGCATATCATTCATCTATACTCTCTGAGTATGTACCCATATGCATCTAGATAATACTGTATAAGCCTCACTCTTCTCTTTATGATTTTGATGGAATCACAGGAGGAAGTTGCGAAATAGATGTAATAATGATTAAAATGTCAGTTCTGTTAGCAAATAAGAACTTATAATAGTCAAGTATATGATGCAGTCAATAGAAGAGGAGCAACAATACCTTTAACCCTTTGGTCATAAGTAGGTCGGTCACGCATCATTAACGCAAAAGATTCTCCATTCAAGGGATCCGATGGATTTGGATACAGAAGGAGTTGTGGCAGAAACACCTCAAATACATTGATAAGATCTGGAAGAAAGCAGATTTTGACATATAACACAATAATCCGAAAAACATCAAAATGAAAAACTTGAATTAAATCCAGTGTCGTTAAACGGCGGCCATTGCTTAAAGGTGAGACAAATTTTTCAACAACCGCCATAGGCACTTCGTGAAGCGATGAAATCATATTTTGTCAAAAGGTTTAAAAACAGATCATTACCAAACATCGGGCTCCATGTCTGATTGATAACATCAAGACAAACCAATCCGGACCTGAAATTACCATTATCCAAGATGATCAAAACATTAAGTTATTCTTAAAATTAACACACGAGGTAAATTATTCAAACAAGATTCATACATCTCATCAACATTTGGGTGATAGATCTTATTGATGAAGCCAATAGAAGGAGAGTTATAAGGATAAGCATCCGGTAGCTCAACTCTTACTTTCCACACACCTCCTTGATAAGGACCTGACAAAAGGCATCACACAAATAAGAACTTGAAAAACACAAGGTGCATAACACACCAACAACACCTTTATCAGTTTATAACATCAACATCCATGACAGAACAATAAAACAAAACTCAAAATCAGAAAAACAAGTAAAAGTAAATTCAATATAATTAGCAACAAAAAAAAAGGTCAAGCCAGTTTGTGTTCTATCAAGACTAATAAAACAATAACAAGCAAAAATGAAATCAATAAGAACCAATCATATTGTTGCTTCACAAATCTATTATGCAGAATCCACTGAACAATCAAACTAATAAGCAAAACAATAATGAATAAAGCAAAAGACTATGAGTTTCATAAGAGAATCATTCAGATGCCACACAAATCTAAATCCTTAGTAAAGTCAAAATCAAGTCAAATAATAGAACAACAAAAAACCCAAAAAGGATCAGAGAAAAAGGGTAATAAACTTAATTTCATTTGGTCCATGAAAATGAACATAAAACTCTTGCATTCCATCGTTAATCATCTCCACTTTATAATCACTCATCATCCTATAAACAATAAGAGAGTGATCAATCAAGGGTGAAATTAAGATACCCAATTAAAAAAAGATAAGAACTTGAATGAAAGTAAAGTTAAATTGAAAAGTTTAAGATTAACAGTTTCATCAAGTCCATCTGATACGAATTGCAGTTGGCCGGAGAATTGGAGCGCCGTAGAAGCTCTGGTTTAGGGTTTTTTCGTGAAGAAAATCTGACTGAGAATAGAAAAGTGATACAAATTGTGTTTTGATATTTATTATAAAACTACCTACGAAAGCGCTTTTAAAAGCGCTTTCTAAAGGTCATCCATAACAGCGCTTTTACATCAAAAAGCACTTTCATAGCATATCCTATAGCAGCGCTTTTAAAAGCGCTTTCTAAAGGCCAGCTTTAGCAGCGCTTTCTAAGGCTGACCTTTAGCAGCGCTTTTGAAAAGCGCTTTCTTAAGGTACCCTCTGAAAGGCCAGCTTTAGCAGCGCTTCCCAAAAAGCGCTTTCTAAGGGTGACCTTTAGAAGCACTTTTGAAAATCGCTTTCTTAAGGCACCCTTTGAAAGCGCTTTTTTAAGCGAATTTTTTTTAAAACCTACAGCAACACTTTTTTCCAAAAGCACTTTCTTTTATGTGCTGCTAAAACTTATTTTTGGCGTAGTGATCCACAAGGCCTCCGCAGGCACCTTCTCCCGCAGATACAGGGGAAGAAAAGTCTCAATGCAAAGTCATTGTCATATCCTCAGCCCGCGTCCCAGTAACATCTCCATTCCCCGCATAGCAAAGAGAAAGGTAGTGGTTTTAGCTCTCCCCAGCTGAGACTCACAACTGTCAATGAATCGGTAATATTCTCCCTAAAGCAGAGTTTATCTACCATCAGCACTGAAAAAATATATCCCTAGTGGAGTATAAAAATTATCCCCAGTGGAGTTTGAAGAATCATCCCCAGTAGACTCTGGAAGATTGTCCCCAGTAGAGTCTAAAAGGTTATTCCCCGTGAAGTCGCAACTGCAAAGTCATCCCCAGCGGAGTTCATTCCTTTCACAAACAGAAATTCAATCCCCAACAGGTTTCATTATTACCAGCGATGGTAATTCATCCCCAGCTGAATTTATCAGTGGAATCCTCAGCAGAGCATCTCTTCCCCACAGATACATTCTCTCATCAGTTTATTCCCTAGCGGAGTTATCCTCTCCTACAGGTTTATTCTCACAAACATCTTCATCCACTATCTCCAGCAGAAACAAAGAATTCATTTCTTTTCTCCAGCAGCAATCCGGGATTTATTTTCCCCGAGCTAAAAACATCACATTTCCATACATCATGACATGCATACGCATCATACGACACAATCTCATTTATTTTGAGAGCACCATCGCTTGATACATATCATGCATTACATATAGCTAACCTTTACCTTTCAGGAAAGATTCTCACAAAATTCAAGCTATGAAGCTTTTACCTCAGTTGAGTTATGGACGAGTTCCTAAATCTCGACAAAGATGTTTCCTCAGTTGAATTACAGACGAGTTCCTAAATCTCAGCACAGATGTTACCTCACTTGAATTACGGACGAGTTCCTAAATCTTAGCAGATATTTTTTCTCAGTTGAATTACGGACGAGTTCCTAAATCTCAGCAGAGATGTTTCCTCGGTTGAATTACGGACGAGTTCCTAAATCTCAGCAGAGATGTTTCCTCAGTTGAATTACGGACGAGTTCCTAAATCTCAGCAGAGATGTTTCCTCCGTTGAATTACGGACGAGCTCCTAAATCTCAGCAGAGATGTTTCCTCAGTTGAATTACGGACGAATTCCTAAATCTCAGCAGAGATGTTTCCTCAGTTGAATTACGGACGAGTTCCTAAATCTCAGGAGAGATGTTTCCTCAGTTGAATTACGGAAGAGTTCCTAAATCTCAGTAGAGATGTTTCCTCGGTTGAATTACGGACGATTTCCTAAATCTCGACAGAGATGATTCCTCAGTTGAATTACGGACGAGTTCCTAAATCTCAGCAGAGATGTTTCCTCAGTTGAATTACGGACGAGTTCCTAAATCTCGACAGAGATGTTTCCTCAGTTGAATTACGAACGAGTTCCTAAATCTCGACAGAGATGTTTCCTCAGTTGAATTACGGACGAGTTCCTAAATCTCGACAGAGATGTTTCCTCAGTTGAATTACGGACGAGTTTCCTAAATCTCAGCAAAGATGTTTCCTCAGTTGAATTATGGACGAGTTTCCTAAATCTCAGCAGAGATGTTTCCTCAGTTGAATTAGGAAGGAGTTCCTAAATCTCAGCAGAGATGTTCCCTCAGTTGAATTACGGACGAGTTCCTAAATCTCAACAGAGATGTTCCCTCAGTTGAATTACAGACGAGTTCCTAAATCTCAGCAGAGATGTTCCCTCAGTTGAATTACGGGCGAGTTCCTAAATCTCAGCAGAGATGTTTCCTCAGTTGAATTACGGACGAGTTCCTAAATATAAGCAAAGATGTTTCCTCAGTTGAATTACGAATGAGTTCCTAAATCTCATCACAGATGTTTCCTCAGTTGAATTACGGACGAGTTCCTAAACCTCAACAGAGATATTCCCTCAGTTGAATTATGAACGAGTTTCCTAAATCTCAGCAGAGATGTTCTCTCAGTTGAATTACGAACGAGTTCCTAAATCTCAACAGAGATGTTCCCTCAGTTGAATTACGGACGAGTTCCTAAATCTCAACAGAGATGCTTCCTTAGTTGAATTACGGACGAGTTCCTAAATCTCAGCAAAAATGTTTCCTCAGTAGAATAAATGGACGAGTTCCTAAATTTCGACAGAGATGATTCCTCAGTAGAATACGGACGACCGAAGCTCCTAAAATTCTACTTCTCTCAACAAATATCAGCTTTCCCCGGCATAATCTTCCTCAACAACAGGTATGCAAGCTCTCGCTAAGGAATCTCTTACGCGATCGACACTCCTTCGGATGGCATCTTTAAGCCCATCCTCTCGTCAGCAATTTCCAAATGGCATCCGTAAGCCCATTCCCGACATCACAAGACAAATATCACTTCAGACGAGTGCAAATTTCTGGGCACTCTAGTGTTCAATCATCTTCCACCTTCAGATCACGAAAGGCAGACGAGCCAATCTAAATCTTCAAGTTTAAGAAGATTGAACAGGGGCAGCTGTTGTACCCCAAAATTTGCCCTCTTTTCATACACACATATTATTGGTTTTATGGTTATGGAATAAAGGTATATTTATCAAGCTTCTTCAGGTTACAAGTGACGTTTATTTCATCAATGGATATTCTCAGAGTATTTTCCGTGCGGAAGATCGGTTCTCCGTTTTGCAACGATTCGGGGTTCAAAGATTCACAAGTCCAACCCGGCGCGTCATATTCAGGTGTTCTTTCGCCAATATATCTCTGATAACGTATTCTCAAATTCAGGTTCGGCTCAAGAGTCAATTCTTTAAAGAAGGTATCCGAATGTGTGAGTTTTCTCAAAGAAATATGGTGAAAAAGTGTGCTGAAAGTGCAGTTTTTACGCGCTAAAAAATTCATAACTTGAAGATCGTGGCTCGTTTTGAACCCGTTCCGGTGGCCAAAATTCCGTCTTGACATCATCTATGTTTTCATCTCTCACGGCTGGAAGGCAATTTCGATCAGAAGGTCTTCAAAAATGTGGATTTATCAAGTATTTTCGTACAGAAAATTTGTGACAGAAATTTATTTGCGTCATGTTCAGAAAATCATAACTTGGTCGATTTTCATTGTATCGAGTTGGTTCCGGCGGTAAGGCTGGCTACGCAATCCTGGAATTGATCGGCTGAGGTTTCCTGGGGAACATGGGTTGTCTTCAGAAATCTTATCAATGCTTTGGCATGAGCCTCAGAACAGAGCAGCAATGCTAACATGGAGATCTTCGAGGGGGTTTGCCCCAGTTGCTCTACCACGTCATAATCACTCTTCTTAATTATTTTCAGAATCTCCTCCATTTCTTTCTTAGAGGTTTCGGGGATAACCAATGGCTGAGCCCTTGTCCTGACGAGCTCATCTTGGATCCCTTTCCCCTTATCAGCAGAAGTAGAAGGGACAACCACAGGAGTAACATCTTCTTCAATCAGCGGAGTTCTTGCAGTCAGTTTTATCGGTGCAGGAGTAACTTTGGTAGCAGCTGAGGGTCCAAAGATTGCCTTTGGAGGGGCAATCTCTGGAGAAAATATTCTCCCACTTCGGGTAATCTTGCTCGTACCGGCAATGTTTCCAATGTCGGCATCTTCTTCGTCAGAGCTCTCTTCAGTTATCTCAACTTGTTTAACACCATGGTAGTAGATTTCTCCACCATAATTCCATGGTATTGATTTGTCAGAAATGTAGGGGACAGGCCCAGGCATGGTTATTTTCAGAGGAATAAACTTCATAGCGGATGTAATCTTAACAGGATTTTTAGGGACCTTGGAAAGATTGGTGGAAATGGTGATTATTGAAACATCTTTGATAGGAGTTGGAGTAGCAGGAATCTTTTCGAAAAGAATTTGTTGGCTGTCCATTAGGCCTTGGATGCCTATCTTCAGCAATGGACAGTCGATTGGTAAGGAGGAACAACAGTAGAAGTCTTCTTTACATCCTGGGAAAATCCCAGCCTTCAGCAGATTTAACTTGATTGTCAACAGTGGGGTCCTCAGATCATCAACAGCAGAAACATACAAATCTTCCTCAATAGCATGGACATTGCGACCATGCTTCAGCATTGGAGCGGATATCACGTTCGGCTTCTCCGGAGCATCGAACTCAACCTCTTTTGCATCTATCAAGTCTTGAATTTTATGCTTAAGCGCCCAACAATCGTTGGTATCGTGCCCGATGCTGTCAGAATGATAGGCGCATTTAGCATTAGGATGATAATGTGGGGAAGATGTGTTCACATTTTTTGGTGCCTCTTTGATAGTGGTAAGATTTAGCTTCAACAAATGGGGAAGAACTTGTGCATGCATCATATTGATGCGGGTGAACTGCCGTTGTGGCCGTTCTACCCGTTGCTGGTTTGGTCTGGACTGATTGTTACGAGGCTGATCATTTGATGAATTTTGGATCATCACGGCCCCCACAGTCGGCCGGCGCTCAGTTCTTCCCAATCTTTTCTGAGAGTATATAACAACTGTCTCCTTCTTGGCTGGAAATGATTTTTTAGCAGTTGTAGATGCAGAGGCCTCCTTTTGAATCTTCCCATTCTTAATACCAGCTTTCACCCGTTCGCCAGTCAGAATCAATTCAGTAAACCCTGCGGAAGAGCTCCCGATCAAATGGTTGAAGAACGGGCCAGATAGGGTCCCCAAGAACATATCAACTAGTTCCCTATCAGAAAGAGGTGGTTGCACTCTTCTGGCCAAGTCGCGCCACTTCTGGGTGTATTCTTTGAATCCCTCATTTGAGGCCATTCCCATACTTTTTAGTTGAGTACGGGTTGGCGCCAAGTCAGCGTTATATTGATACTGGCGATAAAAGGCAGCTGCCAAGTCTTCCCAGTTATGCACTTCTGACCTCTCAAGCTGGTAAAACCATTCTAGTTGTATACCGGACAAGCTATCCTGAAAGAAGTGTACCCAAAGATTTCTGTCGGATGTATGAGGTTGAATTCTTCTGACATATGACCTTAAGTGCATCTTCGGGCAAGACAGCCCATCATATTTTGCAAAAACTGGCAATTTAAACTTTGGAGGGATCACAATCCCAACAATCAATCCCAATTCTTCAAAATCTAACCCAGGAATCCTTTACAGCTCCATAGCCGCCAGACTGTCCTCCAGGTTTTTGTATTTGTCGTCCGCTGGCGGGTACTGTTGCTCTGAGTAGTCTTCATCTTCCTCAACCTCTTCCTCTTCAGCCTCGGACTCAGAAGGTAGTGCGGCTCCTTTTCCCTTACTGGTTTCCTCCTCAGATGCGGAGGGAAATTCAAGAAAT
The DNA here is from genome assembly GCA_948472305.1 of Vicia faba. Lineage (NCBI taxonomy): Eukaryota > Viridiplantae > Streptophyta > Magnoliopsida > Fabales > Fabaceae > Vicia > Vicia faba. Next base: position 278,376,323 of record OX451736.1, read on the forward strand.
CTTCTAGCTTCATTCTCAAACCTTCTTCCCAGTGTAGCTACCCCAACTCTCTTTTTCTTATTTTTTCCTTTTTCTGGCTCTTTGTTCCCAAGCAGTGTTTTTAGATCCTCCTGACCCTTTGCCAAGGTCATTAGGAGCTGTTGAAACTATGAGTTTTGTGACTGCAGATCTTTGACCGTCTATTCGAGATCCATCTTACTGAAATAAACAGCAGAAAGATAAGGAAACCTGGTGTGGAGACCTGCTTATGCATATGATGAATGATATGTTTATTCATGCAATGCATTCAAGGATTTAGAAATTCAAAATTGTTGCAAACAAAAAGAACACACATCATATTAATAAGAAGAAATTTTGTCAGTACATAAATGCCCCATGGGCCAAATATTGCAAAAACTTCTTAAGGTAAAAAGACGTTGCGCATCCTCTTTGGTGCAATGTAAGTGTTGAGGGTCTCCTCCTCGTGAAGTCAGCGGGTGAGCTCTAAAACCTTCTTCTCACTGGCGTAGAATCTGGCTTCAAAAGTATTCCGCTCTTCCTTGAGTTGGATCCAACTCTTCTGCATTTCCTCCCATGATGTAGGCATGTCAGGACGTAGGATGGTGTAAGGAACCTCTCCTTCCTTAACAGGCTCTTTAATCAAAGGGAGAATATGAGGGTAAGGCATCATAAGACTCTGAGCGCGGGCTCGCACCCACTTGAGATAAGGCTCAAGATGGATGGAGTTCTTGTGCCCCAGTGTCTTGCTATCTACCTTGTTAGGCATCCTCCAAGCTCTGATGAATCTTTGGCGAAGTCCTTGCGCATCGTTGTCGAAGTCAAAAACTAGGTCAGGAATCAGCATGTCATGAGGGCTATCCCTCCGTGCATATCCAAATTGTCTCAAAGCTAGACAAGGGTTGTAGGTAATGCCTCCCCTAATGCCAAGTAATGGAACATTAGGAAACTCTCCACAATGATCGACGATGATGACATTTTCTCTAGACCGAGAACACCAATGTACATCAGAGTGTGTGAGGGTCATCAACCGTTGTGACCACCTTAAGCCTTGTTCATTCTTCAAAACAGATTGTGGAAGGTGCGAAATAAACCACCTTGCAAGGAGAGGAGTACAGCACATGAGGACACCTCTCTTCCTCATTGTTCGTGTGTAAAATGAGTGGAGGATGTCCCCAAGCAATGTAGGTATGGGGTTCCTGGATAGGAAAATCTTGACAGCATTGACATCTATAAGTTGGTCAGGATTTGGGAACAAGACCAACCCATAAATAAGGAGTGCCACAATCTCTTCAAAGGCTTGCAGATCCAAGGAATTCCAACACTCTTGTGCCTTCTCAAACAAGAACTTTGCCAAGAAGCCCTTGATACCACTTCTAGTTTCCCAATGCCCCTTGATGTCAGATGGTTGCAAGTGCAGTGCTTGAGCAACATCTTCAGACTTTGGTTCTTTTTCCGTACCGTTGTAGGGTAGTTGATTAAGAATAGGAATTCTCAGGAGTTGAGAAAATTCCTCCAAAGTGGGCACCAATTGATAGTCGGGGAATGTGAAACAGTGGTGAAGGGGGTCAAAGAATTGGAAAAGCACCTTCACCATGTCCTCTTCAATGTTGGTGTTGACTAGGCTGAGCAGTCTACCATGTCTTTCACTGAAGGGAGAACTTTCTGGAATTCTGGATGTAAGCTCCTTGAGTTGAGGAGGGATTCTCACAAGGTTGACTTGGATGGTTTTCCTGCGAGGAATTTCCATGACCTACAAAACAAAAACAAAGATGAAGATCCAAACCCTTGAAATGGTTAGTGGATGCATATGATGCTTTATGATGTTCATGATGTATGCACAAACATATGTACAAGAAAGTCACACAAAACCCCTAGTTTCAGGCTTGCATGAGGTTTCATAGGTAAGTACCCTTTTGAGTGAAGTTGGCTTAAAAACCTGTCCTATAAATAGTAACTGGGTTCTAAGGATCTCAGTATCATTGGATTGTTTTCCATGTTCATTGTTTTGGTTTAGCCACTTAACTAGCGACCAAAATATTCCAAGAAAATAACCCTCAGTGAGTGTAGTATCGAGTATCTACCAACTTCGGACTGTACCAAAGCCGGTCATCTCACTACCCCTAATAAAAGGCCAAGATGGTCAAGTAAGGTTCTAGGTCATTAGTGCTTTAGTGACATCACTCAGCGGCCCCGTACTCTCCTTGATTGAACTCAAGGGTTACCGGTACTCACAAATATGTCGCACTAATATAGCTATTGCTTCAACCGTGTCGGTATACCCCGCACAGTTTCCACAATGTATTGCTATCTATGAATGTTTCCCCAAATCCGGGTGTAGGATTTCAAGCCCAAACAAGAGAACCAAAATATAAAGCAATCAAAGCAAACAATTAGTCATGCAAAAGGGTGATCTAAGCCCTAAGGTTACTCCACTTTTAAATTAATCCCCAGCAGAGTCGCCAGTTCTGTGATACGGTGGGAGAACTGACTTGGGTTTTGCGTTTGTGTTTGCAAATGTTGCGGTTTAGCAAGAGTCGCCACCGACTTTTTATTTTATCCTAAGGAAAGGTTAAAAAGCACAGCAAAAACCTTTGAGATGTTTTCTTGGGTTCGGGGAGTAGATTATAGAAAGGGAAGGTATTAGCACCCTTTCTATCCATGGTTATCCATGGGCTCTTAGTTACTTGCTTAGATCACTTGCCTTTGCTTTTCAATTGTTTGAAATGGTGCTTTGTGTGTGTGGTTTTGAAAATGTTTTGAAAAAGATGCCTTGTCTAGGCAACCCTTGTAACAATTCTTTACTCGAATGTTTTACAAAAGGTGTTTGTCTTTTTGAAAAGATGTTTCAAGGTTTTTGAAAGTTTGTTTTTGAAAGTGTTATGGAGTGTGTTTTGAAAAATGGCAAGGATTTGTTTTGCAAGTTGGTCAAGTAACCAAGAGCTATCTACCCTAAATTTCTCAAAGATTTTTCCTATGTTTTAACCTTTTTAACAGTATTGTTCCACCATTGTATTTGGTGGACAATCTTGTGTTAGGATGTTAACGGGATGGGCGCGGGTCATCGGATAGACCATGAATGCAATGGTGCCAAGTGTCTTTGGCAATTTGCTTGAGGGACTATGATCATTTTTTTTAGGCAACTTCGAAAGCGTCATCGAGGGACTATGATCATTTTGATTTGTTTTGTTTTGCCAAAGACACTCAACATGCAACATGGCCCATTATTGAAGGCAACAAGTGGAGTAACCCTAAGGGTGCAAGTGTGATTGGTGTTGTCCATTTTCATGCTTTTTGTCTTTGAATTAGGTCAAGTTATTTGTTATTTGATTTTTTTTGCATACAAACCCTAGGTCTATCATGGCATAATTGGAAAGCTTTTAAATGCGGAAAATTAAAATCCTAAATTATTACAACATAATTATGGGGATGGGGGTACAAATGTTTGAATGGGGGATATTTAGCAAGAAATTGAATCTAGACTATTACATCCATATTGAATAGACAAATAATTTAATTGTACAATAATTGAATAAATACAGATAAAAAATGCAAAAATGTATTATGCACAAAAATGGTTTTTTATGTATGTAAAAGTGTTTTTCAATGTAAAATATAAACAAAAATGAAAAGGTTAATTTTTGATATTTTTATGGTTTTAGGGTAAAACCCTAATTTTTGAATAAATGGTATTTACTTATTAATTATGTATAATATGTATATATTTATTTATACAAAAAATAAATAAAAGAGAAGTAATATTGTAAAAAAGTATTTTTTGATGTCAAATATTAAAAAATAAAAATGTATTATTTTCACATTTTTTGTCCTAAATATTTAATAAAATATGTATAAGTATTTGTATTATATATTAAATATACTAAATATATACAAAAATGAAATATTAATTATTTACAAAAAAAGGTATATTTTTAGAAAATGTTTCCAAAATGTAAATAAAAAAATAATAACTGAAAAAATATATTTTTTGTATTATTTTTTGTGTTTTAAATAAAAAGAGATATATTTGTTTATATATATATATATATATATATATGCTTAAATAAAACAAACAAATGCCAAATAAATATAAAAATGGGTGAAAAAATATTTTTTATGTTTTTTATGTTTTGACAAAAAATAATAAGTCAGAAGAAAAAATCAAAAATCAAAAATGATTAAAAAATCACACAATGGACCAAGGGGGTGTAAGTGGAAAATGAGGGTGCAAACAGAAAAAACAAACTCAGGCCCAGCCCAAGTCCATCTTCTTCAACCTCTAGCCACTTCTGTCAAAAACGCGCGCCTTCCATGCTTGATTCAAACTTCCTGATTCTTTGATTTTTAGCAAAAACTTATAACATCAATAATGTAGAGCATTATGTCACGATTCTAAACATATAAAGAAGTTGTTCTAACTCTCAGAAACGAGAGAGAATTTCTCCTCCCCCAATTTCTGACCTAACTTTTCTTCCATGTTTAAGTTCAAAATTCTCACAGCACACACAATATAAATGAAAAGTAACTACATGGATGGCTTCAGGGCTATGAGTAGGACATGCTTTCTTCATAAACTTAAGCCTAAATATGCTTGGATAGAGAGATAGAAGTTCACATTTTACCTGTTTCAGCTTGACTTGAACAGAGTAATATGACCAACTTCAATGGTGTTTGAGGACTTGTACAGCTTGCTTGAGGTCCCAGGAACCTTCTCCAACACTTAGCTTACTTTGAATCTAACTGTATCGAGTTATGGAAGTCAACCTGGAAAACTGAAAAGTGAAAATGGCAAACTTGGATATGGATGTTACAGCTTGTATCTAAGGCTTGGGATAGCTTCAATGGAAGGTAGGGAGTGTATTGGAACTTGTTTGGGCAAAAACGCGCGAGTGAATGATGCTGGCCAAGTCAAAATGCAGAATGCCTTGTTTCTTGCAGAAAAGTGGTGTTTTGATGAATGAGAAGGTTTGAGCTGTGGTGGATTCGTGTTTTAGGTCAGGTTTGATGTATGGAAAGTGTTTAGGAAGTTTGTTTAGGCTTGTGTTGACAGGAGATCCAAGTTGGATATCTTTTGCAATGTTTCTTCTTATCTAAGCAAAGAAAATGTAAGTTGGGTTATAGGCCAATGCAGGTCCCTCAAGCATGTTGCATACTTTGTTCTTGATCAGTGGGATTTGTCCACAAACTTGTGCCTCAAAGATCTGCTTGTACTTCCAAGATATGGATTTTGACATAAAGCATTGCTTTCTCAAAATGGCAAACTTGCTTTTTCCATTTAAAGGTTAATTCTTTGTGTAATGACTATATGAACAAAATAATGCTAGAACACAATGGATTGGCATTTAATTATTGAGTGTGAATGGGATTAGAGGCCTGTAATCTAGCTTGAACCATGCTGAGTTTGAAAATGCAAAGTGTATGAACATGCCTTGGTCAAGAACAAAAGTGGATTTTGCCCAACTTTGCAAATTCGATTCTCCCTAACCACAAGGGTGTTTGAGAAGTTCTTGGACAATTTGGAAAGATTGGAATGTGTACTACAATCCCTCTTTGAAATGCAAGTTGAAATTCCAAGTGGAAGCATGTGAAAAGTGGCCATGAAGTTGGGCAAAAATCCTGCCTAAAATAGGTCAAAAAATTTCTAAGTTAAGAATGTTTTGCACCCCTATTCCAAAAATCATAACTTGAGCTACAAGCTTCTTTTGAAAAAACTTTGTGAATAAAAGTTGTAGGTTCTGAAATGGACTACAACTTTCATGTTTTGAGTTTTGCTTGAATCCATTTACATCTTGATGAAAAAATTGGGCAAAGTTAGGAAAAAATTAGGAAATTTCATAACTTAGAAAATTTCTAAGTTATGAAATTTCTTCATTTTAAACCCTAAATTGCAATTTTTGGTTTCTTGATGAACAAGTTTCATAATTTGACATGTCTTGATGAAAAATATATATTGGCACTTGATTTTGACCAAAAAGTCAAAGCTTGACTTTTCAGTAAACAGTCAAATTTTGATCAGTTGACTGAAAAATTCATCTGTCAATCCTGTGCATTTGGGATCTTTTGAACTTGTTGAATATGTCAAGACAATGCCATTGAGTCCTTGAGGCCATATGTGAGCTTGGTTTGCTATTGGTTAGGTCAAACAGTCAAAAATTGCCTTTGTGCAGTCAAAACCCTAAAAATGACCATTTTGCCCTTTTGGTGATCTGATCAAATTTCTTGTGGAATTGTGATCCAAACTTGACCAAATGGTTCATATGAGTTCAATATGTTGATGTGGGTCAAAAATCATGTGGTTTGGATGTCAATTGGCCACAGTTGACTTTTTCCCCAATACAGCTGATTTCTAGGTCAACTGTCCAATTGACTGAACAAAGATTGGAATCAAGGCTTGAAACTTGGTATGGATAAACTTGTGAGTCCAACATGAAGCATGAAAGTCACTTTGGGCATTTTAGGTCAAAACATCCTTGTGCAAACCCAAACCCTAATTTGGGGTCATCAGTGCAAGGAGGGGTCTTGAGCAGAGCAAACCCTAACTTGATCTTGAGCTCCAAGCGTCTTGTGATGAGAAAATGTTGATGAAATGGGAGGGAAAATTTTGGGGTACAACAATCATGTATCTACCTGTCTTGGAAAATTCAATGGGGTGTGTGCTGGGGCAGCATGACGAGTCTGGCCGAAAAGAGCATGCAATATACTACATGAGCAAAAAGTTTACCGACTGTGAAACCAGATATTCACTGCTCGAGAAAACTTTCTGTGCTCTGGCATGGGATGCTCTCCGGCTAAGAGAGTATATGTTGACCCATACTAACTTATTGATATCCAAGATGGATCCAATTAAATACAAATTCGAGAAACCCGCCCTCTCTGGAAGAATAGAAAGATGGCAGATGATCCTGACTGAATACGACACTCAATACACTACCCAAAAAGCAATAAAGGGCAGTGTGCTAACCGATCACCTTGCTCATCAGGTTGTGGATGACTACCAGTCCATGAAATTCGAGTTCCCAGATAAAGACATCATGTTGGTAAACAATTGTGAAGAACTCAGACCATATGACGGACTTGAACAAGGATCCCGGTGGACCTTGGTTTTTGACGGAGCTTCCAACGCACTCGGAAATGGCATAAATGTTGTGATCATATCCCCTGAAGGATGTCATACTCCCTTCACTGCAAGACTTTTTTTCAACTGTACCAATAATATGGTGGAATATGAAGCGGGTATTATGGGTCTCAAAGCCGCCATAGATTTGGGAATCAAGTCCTTAAGGGTATTTGGAGATTCAGCCTTAGTCATTAGTCAAATCAAAGGAGAATAGGACACGAAGCACCCTAATCTCATCCCCTACAAAGAACATGTGTTGACATTAATCCCACATTTTGAGGAAATTACCTTTGAGCATTTTCCACGAGAGGAAAATCAACTAGCAGACGCGCTAGCCACTATGTCATCCATGTTTAAAATCAAGTGGGATAACGGGGCTCCCCAGATCACCATTGAGCGGATGGATGAACCATCTTACTGTCACGAGATCGATACTGAAGAAGTAGTGGACAAGCCTTGGTTCTAAGAAGTTAAGAGGTATCTCGAGGCCCAAGAGTATCCGGAGGGAGCTTCAGTCAATGATAAGAAGTTCTTGAGAAGATTCTCTGCTAAGTTCTTCCTCAGTAATAGCATCTCTACAAACGCAACCACGACTCTACATTGCTTTGTTGCATAGACAAAAGTGAGGTAGACAAGATCATGACTGATCTACATGAAGGCACTTTTGGCACCCATTCTTGTGGGCACACGATGGCTAAAAATATCCTACGGGCGGGGTACTACTGGTCTACCATGGAAGCAGATTTCCATCAGCATTCACGAACCTGTCACAAGTATCAGATCTATGCTGACAAAGTACATGTGCCTCCAGTTCCTCTAAACGTCTTGACTGCTCCCTGGCCATTCGTGATGTGGGGCATCGACATGATTGGAGAAGTCAAACCTACAACTTCTAATGAACACCGCTTCATCTTGGTTGCCATTGACTACTTCACGAAGTGGGTTGAGGCATCTTCTTTAGCTTCTGTTACCAAGAACGTTGTGGCCCGATTCATCAAACAGAATCTCATATGTAGGTATGGTATCCCTGAGAGAATCATTACGGATAATGGTACCAATCTCAACAATACTATGATTATTGCACTATGCGCGCAATTCAAAATCCAGCACCATAATTCTTCTCCTTATCGGCTAAAGATGAATGGCGTTATCGAAGCCGCAAATAAAAACATCAAGAAGATCATACAAAAAATGACAGTGACCTACAAGGACTAGCATGAGATGTTACCATTTTCTCTCCATGGTTACCGTACCACGGCGTGTTCGTCGACAGGGGCAACTCCTTTCTCTTTGGTATACGGTATGGAAGCCATCCTACCAATTGAAGTCCAAATACCTTCTCTGAGAATCATAAAAGATGCAGGGCTGAATGAAGATGAATGGATTCAAACTCGACTTGACCAGTTGAACTTGATTGATGAGAAGAGGCTTATGGTTGTCTGTCATGGTCAGATGTACCAAAAACGTATGATTAAAGCTTTTAACAAGAAGGTCAGATGTCAGGTATATTGGGTTGGTGACTTGGTAATCAAGTGTATCATATTGCCACAAGGTGATCCCAGGGGCAAATGGACTCCTACATATGAAGGACCATTTGTGATCAAAAGCATATTTTCTGGTGGAGCAATGATCCTAACCACTATGGATGGTGACGACCTTCCGCATTCTGTAAACGCAGACATAGTCAAAAGATACTACGCATGAATAAAGACCTGCTAGGTCGACTGGCCTAGGAAAAAATTAGGGCATCCCGGCGAACCAAAAAGGTTCGGGAAAAAATTAGGGATAAAATACAAAAAAAAATATGTACACCTGGCAAGCTGAAAACCCGAAAGTGCGGCTTAGGCAAAAAAGGGTATCCCGGTGGACTGAAAACCCGAAAGGGCGGCCCAGGCAAAATTTAGGGAATTAGAGCGTATGACTATGTCCTGTTGAATCACCTTACAGACAATTATCAGTATCGACTGACAAACTCAAACGGTTCTAATCAATCCAATCAGCTTCGGACAAAGCAGCAAGTGGACGAGACGCTCAGAGACATGAAGGCTATAGCAGAATGGGAACCCCATGGGATTATTTCACATAGCTATATTTTCTTTGTATCAATTTTCATTTTCTACGACAACACTCCCTTACTAGGATGTTCGTCTCGTTGTACAAAAAATACTTATTCAAGTTAATACAAAGATATTCCTTTGAAAGTACAAAACTATCTATTTTTCTTTTATTTCCGTGTTTTGTTTGCAAAAACGTCCAATGATTATTTTTGAACATATGCATTTGAACGTGATTACTATTTACAAATGAGCAAAAAAAAAGGAGAACAGAAAATAGAAAGACAATCACTAATGGCTTTAAGAAATAGGATAATATCTATAGACCATTCCATAAAATCTCCTGCAGGTACTTTTTCCAGCAAGAGCGGAAAACGGGACATCCCACTACAGGATCTCTAATGTATCTCCAGTATGCAGCCTAATGGTATCAAGCGCTCTCACATCCCCGACGGAACAAAACTTCCAGTTACCGCTCCAAATATTCCCCAGTGAAAGTCGCCCAGTTTCTCAAGATTCCCCGATAGGATTTCACGAGGTCCACAAGAAATGCACGACGTTTACTTTCCACAACAGAGTTTATTTCTCTAATAAATGGAAACTCATCCATCAACACTTCAACTTCAAAATATGAAGACTTACACTCCTCATTCCCAACAGTACTCAGGGATTTATTTTCCCCGACTCCAGCAACATTGTGGCATAACAATTAATGTGTCCATACATTACATCCATACGTCATAGCATTGACAACACAGATGCATACAGCGTGATCTCATTTATTTTGAGAAACAACATTATACCGTGCATTTCATACATCATGGCATTACATGCAACTAACCCTTCACCTTTTCAGGAAAGATTAATCAACAGAAATTTATCGTCAAATTTTCAGCAAGTGAATTATAGATCAATTCCCGAGAAAGGACTGGTCGACCATCTACATAACAAATATTTCCTTCAGACCCCTGCTGGTTCAGCTTAAATCTTTCAACAGTTTATTTTGATTCTTTCCCGCAGATGCTTTCTTGGTTCAGACGTTTTCTCTGGTTCAGATAAATCTCTCAATGATTTGTTCTGATTCTTCTCCATATCTCTGTCAATTCAGTTTAGATCTATCAATGGTTTATTCTGATTCTTTCCCGCAAACGTCTTCTCTGGTTCAGATAAATCTCTCAACGATTTATTCTGATTCTTCTCCAGATCCCTGTCGATTAAGTTTAGATCTCTCAACAATTTATTCTGATGCATTCCCACAGACGTCTTCTCTGGTTCAGATAAACCTCTCAACGATTTATTCTGATTCTTCTCCAGATCCCTGTCGGTTCAGTTTAAATCTCTCAACGGTTTATTCTGATTCTTTCCCACGGACGTTTTCTCTGGTTCAGATAAATCTTTCAACAATTTATTCTGATTCTTCTCCAGATCCCTGCCGGTTCAGTTTAGATCTCTCAACGGTTTATTCTGATGCTTTCCCGCAGACGTCTTCTCTAGTTCAGATAAATCTCTCAACAAGTTATTCTGATTCTTCTCCAAATCCCTGCTGGTTCAGATAAATCTCTCAATGATTTATTCTGATTCTTTCCTAGTAGGCACTTTCTCTGGTTCAGATAAATCGCTCAAAGATCTGCTCTGATTTCTCTCCAGTTAAAGAATATTCAAAACCTCTTTTGGTTCAGTTTAAACCTCTCGATGGTTTATCCTGATACTTTCCAAATGAACACTTCTGGTTCAGATAAATGGCTCCAAGATTTATTCTGATTCTTCCCATTCAAACAACATACAAGACTTCTGCTAGTTTCAGATAAATCACTCCAAAGATTTATTCTGATTCTTTTCTAGTTGAAATTAAGTTCAGACTTAGTCCATTTTCTGTCAACAAACACCTTTAGATGGCATCTACAAGCCCATCTCCAGAAAATCTCCCCCATTCCTCTAAATGGCATCTATAAGCCCATTCCCAATTCATCTTCGAGTGCAAATTTCTGGGCACTCTAGTGTTCAATCATCTTCCACCTTCAAGTCACGAATGGCGGATCCACCAATCTAACTCTTCAGGTTTAAGAAGATTGAACAGGGGAAGCTGTTGTACCCCAAAATTTTCCCTCTCATTTATCAAGTAATTTCTCACAAGATCTCCTTTGGTTCAAGACTGCACTAGGGTTGATCAGCTCAAGACACCTCCTCAAGCTCTGATGACTGAAAATTAAGGTTTGAGATTGCACAAGGATAATTGAACTTTTAATGCCTCATATGACTTTCATGGATCATTATGGACTCTCAGGATTTCTCATGTCAAGTTTCAAGTCTTGGGTCACATTTTTGCTCAGTCAATTGATCAGTTGACCTAAAAATCAACTATATTGGGGGAAAAGTCAATTGTGGTCAATTTACAGTCAAACTTCATAATTTTTTATCCATGACAACATTATGAGCTCATATATGTCATTTGATCAAGTTTGGGCCACAATTCCTCAAGAAATTTGATCAGATCATCAAAAGGGCAAAATTGTCAAAATTAGGGTTTTGATTGAGAAAAGGCAATTTCTGATTTTTGACCTAGCAAATGGTTGATTGGTTGGAAACATGATCGCAAGGATTCAAATGAATCATTTTTACCTAATGGCATGACTCAAAACATTGCTCAAGGTCAATTAATTGATAGTTGATTTTCAGTCAACTGATCAAAAGTAAACTGCACACTAAAAAGTCAAACTTTGACTTTTTGGTCAAAATCAAGTATCAAAGATCACAATTCATCAAAACATGTCAAAATATGAAACTTGTTCATCAAGAAATCAAAAATTCAAGATTTCATTTTGAAAAGTCAAAGTTTCCAAACTTAAATTTTTTCTAAGTGTTGAAAACTTCATATTTTTCCACAACTTTGAGCCAATTTTTCACCACGATGCAAGATGATTCAAAGGAAACTTTAAACATGAAAGTTGTAGATCTCAATGAGATCTAAAACATTGATGAACACAACTCCTCCTAAAAATGTATGTATTTCAAGTTATTAATCCATGAAATCATGTTCATGAAACTAAAACACAGTGAAATTTTGAGCATTTTGGCCAAGATTTTGACCTAACTTCTGGGCCAAGTTTCACATAGTTCCATTTGTATTTTGCAAAAGTGATTCAAAGAGGGATTGCAGATAACATTACAAGCTTTCCAAAATGTCCAAGAACTCCTTGATATCATTTTTGAGCAAGTAGAATCGAAGGCCAGGAGTTAGGGTTTCAAGTTGTTTTACAAGGCAGAATTTGTGACGTACAATGGACCAAATCACATAGCCATGCTGCATAATCACACTTTGCAGGATTCTAACTTGCAATTCACTCCTTAATTAAATGTTTACACAACATATTGAGCCATTGTCCAAGCATTTGAACCATTATCCAAGTTGCATTTCCATTTTTGGAAGAAAGGCACCATTGTTATTCTTGAAAAGTGACTTTAATCACAAAGTCCACTCTCCTTGAGCATTGAACTTGTTCTTTCTGCATACACAAACCCTATAAACCAAAAGCATGCATTTATAAAGTTCTAACCACTCTATGCATCCCTGTACCATACCTTGGAACAAGATGTTTCAACTTTGCTTCAAAAACAAGAAAGATGCTACAACTTGAGATTTCAAATTCTGGCTTGTTGTAACATACACGACCTCTTGCCTATAAATATACAAGTCATTTGCAAGCTTCCACACGCATGCTTAAGCCCTCAAACTCCCTAGAACTCAGAATCACACACAAAAACTCCATTGTTGCATAATCTGACCAAAAACTTGAAACTCACATCTCCCTCGTGCGTTTCCAAGCCTTTTGGTTCCTAAAGCTTCCAAACATCAAATACAAACCATCCAAAGTCCTTTTTCCCAACTGTAACACTTCCATTATCAAGTTCCATTTTCAAAAACAGGGGTCTTCAACTTGACTTCTCCCGAACTCCTCAGCCACTTTCAGCTCAAGCCAAGCATCACATTAGCTTCCTGGGAACTTAAGGAAGCTAACCCAATCACTAGAACTCATTGAAAGCTGCTCCAACTCAAAACACGATACCCTCTTGCAAGGTGAGTTTTCTGATTTTTGAACTCCTCATATAGGCATTGTTAAGCTTTCATTTTCAAAGATAAAATGTAGACCTCATTTCCATGAAGTTGTACATATCCATAGTTTGCATTTATATGGCATGAGCTTAGAGAATTTTAGAGTCGAAGTTTCTGAAATTTTTACGTTTTAAATTAGGGCCAGAAAAATTCTCACTCATCTTGGATTTATAGCTTTAGTTATTTATATGGTTGTATTCATGGGAAGAAATGCCACAACTTTCATGTTTGTACTTTCCATTTTTGTTAAGAGATGAACAAGTTACAGGTGCTCTGGCTGGCTGAAGGTTGAAGACGAAGTACAGGCCTTGGAAGTATTTGTGTTATGTATTTATCATTTCATTTTAATAAATGGATGTATAGCCACCCCAGTGGTAAGGCATCGCGCTGGTAACCAAGAGGGCGTGGGTTCAACACTCAGCGCGCTACCTTTTGTTTCTTTTTTTCCCCATTTTTCTTCTCTTTTCCCTTTGCAGCACTGGGCCTACCCCTTTGGGCTTCCTCTATTTTTAGTAAACATCACTCCTCCTGTTTGCTTATATACATGCAGCCCAACCTTTTTTTAATTTCTGATTTCAAAAATGCTAATGGGCCAGGCTTAGTCACAAAATTGTTTTTTACTTGAAAACACCACAAATTAATTTTTTCACCCCCTGACTTACCCTTTTATATTTTTTTTTATTTATATTTGTTTATTATTATTAATATCATCATAATATTTATTTTTATTAGTAAAAATCCCAAAAAAATACTTTATTTATTATTTAGGTAATAATATGTTTATATTTTATTTCTTTTAAGACTAAAAAGACAAAGACAAAAAACATGTTTCTTTAACAAATTAATTTCTTTTTTATTTAAATAATAATAGACTTAGGTTTAATTTTTTTAATTAAGATTAATTTAGGAGACCTAGTTCCTTTTATTTAATTAATACTAGTTTAATATTCAAAACCTCTTTCATTAAAAAACCTAAAAAACTTTTCTTCTCTAATTAACTTAATTAAATTTTCTTATTTATTTAGGTTAAATATTTTCTTCTAGTTTATTTAGGTTAAAATAAACAAAACATTTCTTAACAAAAATCCAAACAAATTCATACTCTTTTCCATTTATTCATGCTTGTAAATTATTATTTCAATTCTTGTATATTGTTCAATATGGTTGTAATAGTTAATTAGATTTAAAATTCTTGCAATCCCCATTTGTAAAAATGTATACCCTATCCCCCAAATAATGTAATAGCTTAGAATATTTACTTTCCAAAATTTATCGCTTTATATAAATGCTAGTAATTAGGGTTTGTATGAAAAG